>JAPYZK010006278.1:0-16274 GCA_030522785.1 Platygaster equestris
TCACGCTCAGTTTAGCGACCGTTTACGCACGGATAATGGAAAAAAGATGGCGGACGAGCGACTCGACATATATCGAAACGTCAAACTCCCCAACCCTAAACTCAAAATTACAAAACTGTATTGCTGCAATGTTTTTGCTGTTGTTTACAAAAGTGTCGAATACAGCCATAATCAATCCCGATGAAAATCAAAGCGACGAAAGGGATAATTAGTTTTTAACTCCATAAAGTACGTAGCAAAGCTCTAAAGGCGATTGTTGAGTCAATCAATGAGGTAACCCATTATTTCCCCGCCTCTCAGCAGGCCCATGAAATCACATATTTCTCGCGGTTGTTGAATAAAATATTGTGTGCGACTATTGGTGGAAAGAGGAGATTCCATTCGCATGTTGTCACACTCGCTACGCTCGTGAGGCCATCTTCACGCTCGAGGAATATCCTCTTTCTCCCACTAGTCGCACAGTATACTATTCTTATACAATGTCTATAAAGTGAACCTCATAAGAAAATGTAATCTTATAATAAGGAACTCGAAAATCTTACAAGATTTCGAAAATTCTTTTGATAACAGAAGTATTTAATAATATGAAAATCCTTTTTTCAGGACTTTCGTGCAGCCTTGAAAAACTACGTATCGAGCTTTTTGTGCAGTATACGAATCAACAGAAGTAACACCATAAACGTCAGTGACTGCACGGATTCGCCCCCAGTTTGCGTGATAACAGGAAGAACCGGCGGATCCCTGCAAAAACACCATAAAACCTCGATATCCTCAAAAGTGCGGCGAACCCCCTCCGCCCCCGCGATTATTTCCCTCCCCCCTCAGAGTCGCGAAGTGGATTCGAATTCCTGTTTTCACCGATTTTTCCGTCGTTTTCTTCAAAGAAAAGACGAGGCGAACGTGTAACTAGGATTTTTATTTCGATCTGTAAAACTCTGCTGGGCCATTAGCAAGGCTGTGCAATGATATAACATTGCATATTATTGCATTACTATTACATCGATCAGAATCTTTCAAATATCGTGCTGGTTTTTGTATGAAAGAGTATATTTTGAGTTTGCTGGAACTATATGATTGCAATTATGTCATTTTTCCAACATGTGATTGAAGATAATCTTTTAAGAGTTAAGAACGCACTTTACCACATACGAAATTTCAATTAATATATACTTTGCATTCATCTAACGCGATCCAGTCGTGATTTTTCATAACTGATCGATGACTGCCAACTGTTGCCAACCCTTAATAATGTGTACGAGCTTGATGACTGGTACCACCTTTATTTTCAGAAATTTCAAAATTTCTCAACGATTTTGAACATTTTGAACAATTTAGAGAATGTTGAAAACATGTGGGAATTTGGAAAAACTTCAACATTTTCCAATAATCGTGTACAAAAATTCCGAAAATTTCGAAGATTTCAAAGGATTATGGACATTTTTACGAAATACTGCATATTTTCAGAAATTTCAGAAGTTTTTGAAAATGACATGATTTCTACAAATTTCTGGAAAATTTAATAAAAATTATGCAAATTTGGAAGAATTCCGAACATTTTCAAAAATTTGAAGCATTTTTAAAACTTCAGAAAATTTTCGAAAATTCCATAAAATGGAAATAATTTTAACGCTTTACAAAAATTACATAATTTATAAAAATTTTCAAGACTTCAACAATTTTCAACAATTTGGAAATTTTGAAAATTCTCCAAATTTTGGGAAATTTGAAAAAATTGTAAGTATTTTCGAGACTTTGGAAAATTTTCTAAAATTTCACAAAATTGACAACAATTCTAACAATTTCCAAAAATTACATAATTTCCAAAAACTTCAACAATTTTCAACAATATTGGAAATTTTGGAGAATTTCGAAAATTCCAACAATTTTCGAATATTTTTATAAATCTAACAAAATTTGGAGAATTTCAACAATTCACAAAAATTACAGAATCCACCAAAATTTCAAGACTTCAACAATTTTGGAAATTTTGGAAATTTGAAAAAATTTTCACTATTTTCAGGACTGGCAAATTTTCTAAAATTTCACAAAATTGAGAAAAATTCTAATAATTTCCAAAAATTACATAATTTCCAAAAACTTCAACAATTTTCAACAACATTGGAAATTTTGGAGAATTCGGAAAATTCCGAAGAATTTAGAATATTTTCAAAAACCTAACAAAATTTGAAAAATTTAAACAGTGTACAAAAATTACCGAATTTATGAAAATTTCCAAAAACTTTAACAATTTTCCACAATTTCAGAAATTCCGAGAAGTTCTAAAAATTCTCAACATTTTCGGGAATTCGCTAAAATTTCGGAAATTCGCAGAAATTTGGAAAATTTTGAAAAATTTCGAAATTTCAATCTCAGGCAATAATATGCTATCTTATATCATTGCTCGTGTCTCAGCAGGGAACCTAAATCGGGGACCAGATTCGATCGTTAGTCTATGATTTATCAGTCAGATTCCTATGCATGGGTGACGTTGGAATTTATTGTATGTTTGTATTTTGGAGTTAACGAATCATTGAATTTGTGAGTTTTGTAGTTTAAAGATTCGAATCTCCGAATTTATGAATTTTAGTCCTCTTAATTTGGAATTTGTATGTACAGTATGTTTCATCAATGCCTTTAATTATCGATATATTGAAATAAATCGATCGCATGTGAGCCAAAAAATGTAAAATTTGATATATATATATATATATGTGTGTGTGTATATATGTATAGATATACCCCCAAGGACCAAGATATAGTATCGATATATCGATAGGTGAAGGCATTAATGAAACATATTGTATTTGACGCCATTTTTTTCACCACTCGTATGGAAAATATTTATTTCTTAATTTCTGTTCAACAAAATTCAGAATACATTCAACGCTTGATATAGCAGCGGTATCGGTAATTCATTCGCTTAATATAATAGCTGATAATAGCGGACTGTGGAGGAGATCCCACCACCGTACGCAGCGAAAACGATGTTTTTGGAACGGTTAGTACGAGACGGTAAGAAATTATCATATTTGAATTTCCCGGCAAGATGGCGGACATAACGGTTATATGTATGGACTATTTAGGAGTGGAGGAGGTTGGTAAATCAAGCGGCGGCGGCTGCCTAGATCGAGCGATGAGTTTATAAAAATTATCCACTACCGGCTTCCCTTCCGCAGCGGTAGTCATTTAGATATTATTTCGACGTCAGTATAGAAACGTAGGTCCTATAAATGTCAAGTAATGTCTGTGCGACTTCACTTAACGACCCGCGATTCATGGACACTATAAGCCTAATACAAAGGAGAAACATCCTTGGTCGCCATCTTGAAATATCACAAACTGACCGTTATACTGACGTTTGCGTGTTGTTTTTTATTCGTGAAGTCATATTTCGCGGGAAAAGTAGTTTTTTCATCAAAAAAGTGATTTCTTGCCATTGAAAAAGTTGCCCGACCTCAACAGAACATCATTCGACTTGCAGAAACTACGAGAAATAAAGTAAACAGCTCTTTTTTCCATATCGTCAAAATCCGTTAAATTTGCACATTCTTTCGGCGATTTTCGCTGAGTTTTCTCAAATTGGCATGCAGAAACTGATTTTTCGAATAAAATGACGTAACGAACATTTTTTTCGATGCGTTTTTGTAAGTTTGCATATATACCGCTGCGGAAGACATAACCTATAACTTCACCTAGCTCAACCCACTATCTTGTAAATAGACAAAAAAATTTTTCAAGTTCTTGAAAAAACCGCGTTCCTCGTCAAGTGCGATGACGTATGTACAAAAGTATTGTTCACGATTTTTTTTAGTTCGCGCGATATTTTTATAAAAAAACTCCTACTCTAGTCAAATTGAACGAGATTTTTGATTCTGCATTTCTTGCGCGTTGTTCACAACGAATACTCAGTTCAGCGAAATTATTTTTGTTCGTCATTTTTTGGAATTGTTTTTTTTTCCGAATTTTTTTATTAATGGATGCAAATAAATGTATAGTGAAATTGTACGTATACGTGTATTTGTATGTATCCCAATTACCATAAATGTATATCTGTAAATTTAAGTAATATGACGTGAAAAAATACACAATTCGTCATTAGATATTTTCAGTGATCACACATCTGTCATTTAATACGAAAAATGGGCAACTCTTTGCTTTAGTGCCCCCCCCCCCCCTGTAGCTGGCGGAATACATTAAAATAAAATCACGTACGAAAATGTTTGGATCGAGCATCAATAAAATTTATTGTCGCTTTATTCAAAAATTATTACACGTTTATAAAACAAACGTACACTACTTTTAATGAATAATCAACATCATAAAATTAGAGATACAGTGTAAAAAAATAACATAATCGTTTTTTACAATTTTGAGTGTTTCCTATAGTTGACTTGAAAAATATCCAATGGAGTTATTTTCGGTTCTACGTAACAAAGTCTCTGAGAAGCAAAAATTTTTTGGTAATTCGAGTTTGTTGTATGAATTTAATGAAATGAATGCAGAATTGCCGAATTTTGAAATTTAATTTCGTAAAATTGAGTTCTTTTTGGTTCTATGTATGAAATTCTTCAAAAAGCAAAAATTCTTTAGTAATTCGAGCTAGTTGTATGAATTTCATAAAATGAATGCAGAATTGTCCAATTTTGAACACTAATTTCGTAAAATTGAGCTCTTTTTGGTTCTATCTGCGTATAAAATTCTTCAAAAAGCTAGAATTCTTTGGTAACTCGAGTAAGGTATATGAATTTCATTAAATAAATGCAGAATTGCCGAATTTTGAACTCTATTTTCGTAAAATTAATTTCTTTTTGGTTTCTTTTCGGTTCTATGTATAAAAGTCTCTAAAAATCGAAATTCTTCGATTATAATTCTAATTAGGTATATGAATTTCATGAAATGAACGCTGCATTGGCGAATTTGAATCCCTAATTCAGTGAAATTGAGTAAAAACGATTAATACAGATCAGTGAACTATTTATTAATGACATAATATCGTTAAGGGAGACCGGGGCTGGTTGGCCAATGGGGCAGGTTGGCCAATGCTTTGTTTTTATACATCGGAAATGTTCATAAGACCACCGCGCCAAATCTCGTATGTTGTAAAAAGACTTCCGGTGTAATTTTATTACATTGTGCTAACGCGTGTCGAAAATATAACCGAAAAACTATTTTCTACTCGAGTTAGTAAAATTTCCACTTGCCGATTTTTTCATTTTCTGAATCAATAAACAATTGATTCCATACCAACTAAAAACCGTTATCAGTTGTTCATGCCATGAAGTTCAAAATGAAGTATCGCTCGAATTAATGGTTTACATTTCTTGACCAAAAAAATCAATCTAATTTTGAAAAACATGGCCGGGGCTGGTTGGCAAATGCTCTGAAATTGAATAAGTAATTTTTATTTCGCATGGAGTTCAAGAAAATGTATTTACCAAGTGAAATGTTCCAATGAAAATCCAAACTCCGGTGGCTCCAACCAAAAAAAAAGTTCAGTGAAACGCGTGGATGAAGTTTGAATTTCTATGCACTGTTACAGGAACAAAAAATTTTTATACGTGATAATTATTTTGTATACAGTAGCCTTCGATTGAAAAAATCATTTAATTGATGAATAAGTAAATCAGATGTTTTTTTTCGTTAATTAAAAATTTTATTGTGGAATTTCATACTATTTTTTCTAAAATTGGCCAACCTGCCCCAATCACTTGGCCAACCTACCCCGTGCTCGAGCAGGTTGGACAATCCGTCACGTCTCTGTGAAAATATTTGCCATTTTTTGACAAATTAATATAAATGCATGAAAAAATTCACAGTAAAAGCCGAGGGTATGCACTTTGTCATAGTGAAATCGAATTTTTATTAACTTCGAAAGGTGACTCATAAAAAAATCGTAGGTAAAAAGTTGGCCCACCAGCTCCGGTCTCTCCTATTATTTATGAATGGTTTCTATACTTAATTATAGGAAATTAGTCTTTAAAATTCGAAAATTACTCATTTATTTAATTCAATTCATATAACTTACTCGAATTACCAAAGAATTCCAGACTCTCTTCAGAGGATTTTGTACGTACAGAACCAAAAAGAACTCAAATAAACCCAATTTGGTTATTTTCAAGTCGATACGGTTAGTTTAAGTCAAAAAAAATTTTGTTTTTGATTAAAATTTCATAAGTGTCAATGTTATTTATAGAAATTCGAATGACGATTAGTTTTTTATAAATGGAAGACATATTTTTCAGTCTGTGAGTAGGAATGGGCAACTACGCAACTGTCCTTTTCTCTCTCACAAGAACAGTCGTTTGGTGAGAAAGATAGAGCAGTAGTATCGCACACCCCTGGCTTTGAGATTAATTTTTAATTCGGTATGTAATAATCTCGCGGAAGATATTCGGGTTTTGGACTTGAGGGTTCGATGCCCAACAATTCTCCCATAAATGCGATGTAAGTTATGGCCAAGCGGAGAGTCTCGATTCTGGATAAACGTTTTTCGTAGGCGAAGGTTGGTACCTAAAATGAAGGAGAGTTATTTTGTTTTGATTCATCAATTTTTTTTTAGAATATATTTTTTTGTATCAAGGACTTGAGGCGTGGCTTTTGGGATCGAGACTGATGTATGAAGCCACGCCTCAGGTCCGTGGTGCAAACAATATTTTTTGCAAAACACGCACTGAATAGAGGCTTTCAGCCCCTGAAACAGCGTATTGAGGGGGGATATTTGCGACACGGTGCACCGCGAACCTATAAATGTCAAAACAATATGGACCATATTGTCCCTGTTTTCAGCGGACTTGAGGAACAATTTTAGGTCTTGAGGAACGACTATAGGTGCAATACCAAATCGCCGGTCGTAAATGGACGTCCTTAATGCGCTATTTCAAGGGCTCGAAGCGTCTGTTCAGTGCGTGTTTTGCGAAAAATATATTTTTCTAAACAATTTTGACAATAAAAAGCTTTTGCGAGAAAAAAAACCCGCCAACCCAGGACCTCTCAATTTCATGTCGAGTGCTTAATTTCTCGGCATGGAATTGAGAGGTCCCGAGTTCGATTCTGGGCCTGGAGGATTTTTTTTTTTTTTTTCATTAAAATTGGTTGGGAATATCAGATAAAATTGATAAATTAACAACTATTTTTCAACGAAAATTTACTTCATTAACATTTTGTTTTGTAATTAGGAAGTTAATAAGAGTGACGAAAATATTTTGAATAAGAGAGTTTGTAAAAATTCCCCCTAAAAAAGTATCCCTAGTACCCCTATTAACTTCAAAAAGAACCCTATTGGGTTATTTTTGAGTTTTTTCGGTTCTATGTATAAAATCCTCCAAAAATACGAATTTTTTTGGTAATTCGAATCAGTTATGAACTAATTTTATCGAATAAATTGATAGCTGGCGAATTTTAAACACTAATTTCGTGAACTTAAATATAAAAACTGTCGCGAATAATAAAATAGATATTGATGATTAGTTTAGTCTATCATTCGTCTCTATGATTATTTTTTACTTCATTTTACGAAACTATGATTAAAAATTTGACAATTTTGCATTCATTTCATGAAATTCATGTAACTGACTCGAACCACGAAAAAATTCCGGATTTCAAGAGGATTTTAGAACTGACAAAAATTTTTAAAAAGTCGGTTATTTGAAATATTTTTCAAACCTTGTTTGAAAAATATTTTCTTCTCCTTTTCAACCTTGTTCATTTTCTCATTACGTATTAATTTTGACGTCTGATTTCAATGTGAAAATGAGTATTTTTGGATTCCGAATATCCTGCTATAAATATATTTAAGGTACGTTACCTTTCTCCGCAATTTATCGAAAGCTTCGTTCAGATTGAACATTCGACGCCTCTCGCGAATATTTGCGGCCCTTCTCTGCGAAACAGAGGCCACTCGTCGTCTAGGTTTTTTGCTTGTAGACGATGGGATATTTGGAGACCTCCCATTTTGGTTATAACGACTAAAAATCGCGGCTATATAGATATATGTTGAGTAACGTCTTATCAAGCCTCAAAAAGGCTTTGGTAGATTGTTCCGAAAATACCTCAAATTTAAGCTTACCTTTGGTGCAGTAATGCACAAGGTTGTCTGTAAAGTCCATGTTCGTTAACATGAACATGTGAGGAAGGTGGTGCTTGGTATAAAATCGAACTGTCCCAGACAGGGTAACTCCCGATTTCGGTACTTCCGACGTATTGAGATGACATGTCCGCCGTGATTATCTATAATTTTTATTAAATGGATAAAAAATAATATTTGAAAAGAACAGAACGTATTAGAACAATCAGTATTGTAGAGATCTTCCACAAATACGTAGAACATTTTATAGTAATTCAATAATTCGAGGTTTTTTAACGATTCTAAGTTATTAAAAAAAAGTAAGATGCAGAATTTTTGATAATAATAATATAATAATAATGCTTATTCAGGTGTATAATTTGTAATACAAAGATGTACATATGATATACTATCTCCCCACAAAATAGTCGAAGCTATTGTCCGTGGGCCTGAAATTACGAATTACTATTTTTCTGTTTGTATAACTTTATCCACTTCCTTATCATTTAAAATTATTAGCCATTCCTTGATCAATAATTTATAGCTGATCGATCCAATAATTTTATTATCAAGCCTTACATTTTTTATCCAAAACTATTGATAATATATTATGTTGCAAGTCAAAAAAGCGTCCGATTTTCAATTTTGAATCACACAAATTCAGGATCGTTCTTTTTGAACATGTGCCTACTTTCCTGTAATTCAAAAAAAAAAAAAAAAAAAATTCCATCGGATGTTTTGCACAAAAGCGTAGCTAAGATTTTGATCAGGATGGAGATTTTATTTTCTATACAAAATTTGCAGAAATTTTTTTACGAAATTTTGGAGTTTTGAAGTTTTATAATCTCACTAAGTTCTGAAGTGTGTAAAATTTGGAAATTTTGAATGATTTCGAGTTCTGGTGGAGATTTTGGAATTTTTGAAATTTGGAAGTTTGGAAGTCGTGAAGTTTTAGAATGTTCTAAGTTTCCAAAGCTTTATAAAGCTTTGGGAATTTTGAAACTACTAGAATTTTTAAGTTTTGGAAAATTATGAAGCTCCGCACGTTTGAGAAATTTTAAAATTCTGAAATGTTTAAGTTTCGAAGGATTTCGAAATTTCGTAGCTTAGAAGCTTCACAAATTTTGGGTGTATTGAATTTTTGGAGATATTGAAAATTTTGCTATTCTGGAGATTTTGGAATTTCGACATCTGGAGAATTTGGAAGAATTATATTAAATTTTGAAGAATTCCTAAAAATTGTGAAGTTTGAGCTTGTAAAGTTATGGAATTTTTAAGAGGTGACATTTTTCAAATTTCGATGAATTTTATAGTTGCTAAGAATCTTGGAGACATTAAATTTATATGTTGTGGAATTTTGTTGTTGTAGAACCAAATTGTGAAATTTCTGAGAAACGTAAAAATTTAGAAGTTGTGCGTAGATAATAATGAAATTTGCGAGTGTTGAAAAATTATAAAATTCTGAAATTTTTGACAATAATTATTGGGGTTTTATTAATTTTGAATTTTCGAAAAATGTTCAAATAATTTTGAAATCGAAAGTTGTTTTCTTGGTGGGATTTTATAAAATTGGAAATAATATCAAGTCCCGAAAATGTCCAAATAATGAAAGTTCGAAGTTTAAATGAGAAAATTTTAAGTTTGGATACGTATAATGATAATTAGAACAAAGATATATTTCTGTAGTTTTACCCTTTCTCGTAATTATAATTCAACATAATTAAAACATCACTAAAATATAGATTATTTTTTTTATTATAATTATACATAATGTAAATTGTTAATATTGCGCGCGATGAATAGTTATTGTTCACTGCAGTAGCTTATTTTTTACAAAAAAATTTTGAATAGTTGGGGGGTGGGTCTTTTTGCCCACAAAATGACAAAAAACTGTTCTTTTTGCACAAATGAAAAAATCGGTCACTTTTTACACGCAAAAAAGTGGAAATCCCGGTATTTTTTCAAGAATTACAGAAAAAAAATTTTCAACTCGAGTAAACTTCACACGTACGAAATTTTGAAGAAAAAAACAGAAAAAATAGGAGCAATCGAATTTTGCGTTGCAGAAGTAAACAATCGATAAACAGGTGATATTGTTCAACGACTTACCGGTCCTTGATTTCCATTGATTTCCCACGAACTTTCAGAATAACTCATATCCCGGATTTACGTTTTTGGGGAATCGAAGTTTCACTTTTTCGCACCTTACGCAAAATAAAGCAAAAATGAAAATTCAGGGAAATTATGGTGGTATGAAAATTCGAGGGTTTTTTTACGAGTCGAAGTTGGAACTAATTCGTGTGTGTTCGCGGTGCTGATACCATTGTAAATGTATCAGAAAATTGCTGTCCAAGTTTCTGGGCAAAGACATTCTTGGTCCTTGAGGGAGGGGGATGTTGGGGTGCAGGATCAACCCCTGGGAAAGACCGCCCTCTGTTCAGGGCCGTCTTTATTCAGCCAACTTTTGTCTTTGTGAATTGGAACCTCGTAATTGATATCGTAACTCAGAAACTTTATAATCGAAAACTTCCAAGAAGGTTAATATTTAAGTTAATCATACTGAATCAGGTTTATTGCTAAATGGATTTTTTTCTACAGTTTACGAACGTTTTTGGAGTTTTGCAGAAATTTCAAAAAATTTTGGACGATTTTTTGCACATTTTACATTACTTTGGTGAAATGTTTATTTTTTGTGTATTTTATTTCACGAAATTTTCGCAGTTTTTTGGACTTTATGAGTGTTTCTCCAATTTTTTTGTACGTTTTTGAAAAATTTCCGAAACTTTTCAAGTTTCACTTTTTGGGATATTTCTGGAAACTTTCGGGAATTTATGAAACAATTTCCTTTTCTTGGAAAACTTTTGCAATTCCAAGGAGTTTTTTTTTTGTTTTTCGATTATTTATAGCATCTTTGTTTTTGAAAACATTGGATGAATTGTAAAAATTCGAAAAACTACGGTAATTTTTTTTTTTTTTTTTTTTGAGTTTTCTCTTCGAAGAATTTCTCAACATATTTTTCACATTCTATGGAAGATTTTTCGAAGTGTGACGAGTTCCGAAGAATTTATGTAGACATACGGTAGACATTTCAGAGTTTCCATGATATTTTGATTTTACATGCATCAGAAGAATTTCAAAAAATTCACAATTACTTTCCAAATTTGTTATAATTACTTAGAATTCGATGATTTCGTCAAAATTTTCCGCAGTTTTAATCTTTTTTGATACGATTGTTTTTGATACATTTGATTTGATGTCACTTTTCGAAAGTTTAAAAATTTTTGCAGATATTTTCTCGAATTGTTTTATACGTGTCTAACAATCTCACAACATTATTCCGATAATTAAAGAAGTATTACCTATTTTCTAATTTTTACGATTAAAATACTGCGATTCATAGATCATAGAGTTTATAATTTCAACTTTTTCGAGTTTGAAATGATTGCAAAATTAACGCGAAGACCAAAATATTGAATAGGAAAATTAAAAAATATAATTTTTTGTATAATTTGACTGTCGAAATGATAATTTTTCCTGAATCCAAAATTACAGATCCTAAGATTTGATTCAAAATAAGCGTCGAAAAACAGTCGAAAAAATTTTGAAATTCTCGAAATATTTGATATTTCAAAACTTTAAAATTAAACTTCAAAACACTTAAAACTTTAACATTCATGCGAATTTTTCGAATTTCATCATAACCCTGAAATTCTCCAAGTCGTAACTTCCACAATTCCATAATTTTTAAAATTTCATGGAATTCTAAAACGTCAGAATTTCCTGTTTTTCAACAGTTCAAAAGTCCGAAATTTCCAAAGTTCTAAAAGTCCCAAAACATCAGAAATTCCGCAGGTCCACAAATGTAAAACTTCAACATTCTAAAATTTCAAACATTGTTTTTATACTCACAGAAATAAAATGTCAAATATCCACAATTTTACTTCAGAATTTAAAAGTACATATCTTCCAATTTAATTAGTCATTGAACATTCAAAATAAAATGAATCACATATCTAAATATGAAAAAAAAGAAATATCTTAAGTTGTATGAAAAACACACAAAAATGGTCATTTTCCACATTGTTCACTAATTCATAATGAAGTCATAAATTCCATGAACATTGATTCGAAAAAACACAAACGTATAAATGAAAGTTTTACATAATTTTTCATTCCATCGTTATTTTTCCATTCATTTTTCAATCAAATTCTTGAAACTTTCCAAAAAGTTAACAAAATGTGTCCGAAAGTGTTCCAAAAAGTACCCAAAAACTGACGGTCATTTTTGATAAAATTGAAGATTCAATGATTTACCAAAAAAATAATATAATATATTGGTTGAAGTCCGAAAAAGGAAATAACATCCTGTTTTTTAGTATTCTATTTACTAGGCTAGATACGTTACTGAATTCTGCACAAGAATCATCGTACGTAACATTGCTCGTGCGCTGAATTTCAAGCTTACGATTGGTTGCGTACGAGGGTTGAAATTTCTGTAGTCGATATTGACTGGACAAAATAAGGGGTGCGGTAGCCTACGACCCGCCTTATTCCGCGTGCAAACACAATATTTATAATGATACTCAAAAATAACATCACTAAACTTGTAAAAAAAACGTTACTTATAATTCATCATTTTTACGCGGACTTGTAAAAATTCCCAGTCAAGGCTCATTTTTTGAATAATTTTTACAGTGCTCGAATGTCTGACTAAAGACGGATTTTTCTACTTGGATACATCATTTTGAACGTAGATAATACTCCGATTGTTTAGAAAATTCAAATTTTAAAAATATCGACATTGTGGAATTCATTTGATGTATTTTGTAGGGTTTTTCATCTCAATTTATTGATGTATTAAACAAATATTATTTACGAGTATGTTGACTTTTATTGAATATTGTAAATTATTGGATAAAATGTTCTATAATATCAATTTTTTTCAATTTCGGGCGATCTTCAGCAAAACATCGGGTATTGCGTTAATGATAAGAACTATAAGTTTGTGTTTGAGTAGAGAAATCAGTATTTGGTCAGACATCTAAGCGATCGAAAAATCGATGCGATCGATGCATAAATGAATTGAAAATGGAAAATTGAAGCTTTAAGGAAAAGTGAGATAATTTGAATCAAGTGTGATGACTTTTTGGAATTTTGGGAATTTATAACAATTATTGTATGGATTTTCAAAACATTTAAAAATTCTTTAGAAAATTTTACAAAGTTCTGGAAATTTTTATACATTTTAAAAGAATTTCTACAAACTGTCGATTGAAAATCGAAGTTTTACAGAAAAGTGCGATAGTTTAAAACAAGTTCGAAAAATTCGCAAGAGTTTTGAGAATTGATAATTATAATTACATGGATTTTTGGGGTATTCAATAATTTTTAAACATTTTGAAAATGGAAGTACACGAGTTGACGATCAGTGATTTTAGACGAATTTCGCAAAAAAGTAAAAAATGCTTGAATTTTTGGAGCGTTAACTGAATGTATAGCACTCTCATTTTTGAAAATGGAATTCTTTTATCGTGATTATTCATCGCCATTTCCAGTAATTTAGTAAAATCTTCTTGATTTCTTCGAAAGTTCGACCGAATTTTGAATAACTTTAATTTTTTTTCGACAGTTTTGAATTATTCTTGACAAAAATTAGGATTTTAGAAATTCATGCTAACTTGAAAGTTCGTATAGATCCCTTGAAACTGTATACAAATTCCCGGAATTTTACGAAAAGTTTTCTGAAACGTTCAGAAATTATTCACTCTTTAAGGAAATGTCCAAAAGATTGTAAATATTCCAAAAATATATACAGTTATTGTTATAAATTCCTCAAAATCTTAAAAAATGATCATAATTGCTTTAAATTATTCCACAGTTCCTTGAGGCTTCGATTTTCCATTTTAAATTTAGTCATTCTCCGATCGTTTTGATGTCTGACCAAATACAGATTTCTCTACTTCAAAAATTATTATTTCAGAAAATTATTTGATATAATGAAGAAAATTCGTGCTAACTCAAAAGACTGTACACATTCTTTGAAACTGTATAAAAATTCCCAAAATTCTACGAAACGTCCATAAATTCTTCAATCTTGAAAAAAATGTCTACCAAATTTTTAATATTCCGCAAATCTATACAATTATTGTTATAAATTCTAAAAACTCCCGAAAAATCATCGAAATTGCTTCAAATTATCGCAATTTTCCTCGAAGCTTCGATTTTCCATTATCAATTTATTCATTCTTCGATCGCTTTGATGCTTGGCCAAATACGGATTTTTCTATTTCATAAAAATGACGATCTTAGGGAATTTTTAAAAATATTCGTGCTAACTCGAAAGTTCGTTAAAATTCTTTGAAACTGTATAAAAATTTCCAGAATTCTGAGAAACTATCTAAAACGTTCATAAATTCTTCAATTTTTGAAAAAAAGATGTCCAATAAATTTTCAATATTCCGAAGATTCATACAATTATTCTTATAAATTCCCAAAACACTTCAAAAATCGTCACACTTGCTCCAAATTATCTCACTTCTCCTTAAAACTTCAATTTTACATTTTCAATTTATTCATTCTTCAATCGCATCGATGTCTGACAAAATATGGACTTTTCTACTTGAAAAATTATGATTTTTACCCCAATATTATTTCTTTAATATGATAAAGAAAATTCGTGCTAACTTTAAAGTTCGTACAATTTCTTCAAAAATTGCATAAACATCCCCGGAATTCCGAGAGACTTTCAACGTTCATAAATTCTTCAATCTTCAAAAAAACGTTCTAAAAAATTTTCAATATTCCGAAAATTTATACACTTAATCTTATGAATTCCTAAAACAATTAAAAAATAATTACACTTACTTCAAATGATGTACATTTTCCTTAAAACTTCGAATTGCCATTTTTAATTTATTCATTCTTCGATCTCTTCGATGTCTGACCAAATACGCATTTATCTACTCAAACGCAAACCTAATCACTGTCTAACATAACATTATTCCAGTTTTGGGATAATGATCTTGTAACTTATTGCCAATTTTTCTATATTCAAGTCATTTGTCAAATATTATTTTAATCCACCCTTAACTGAGTCGAGGATATGATGAATGCGTTCAAAATTGGATCGCAGCATAATGTCCGAAAGAGGCGGAAAATCTTTCCGGGCGAGGGCGAGCCGTTCATCCCCCTCGTTTTCGACTCCCGAAAACGTATGTACGAGATACAAATACGTCGCATTTCGCGATATTAATAATATTATGCACCCCAATTACGTCCCAACCGAGCAAATACAATCCGATTTGACGCGCTGAAATTGCCGCGTGTCGCGCCGTATGCGCAACCCCGAGTCAAGTGACTTAGATAATATATATTTAATTAATTTTCTCTTTCTGAGTTCTCAACTGGATTTGCCCACTTCAAGGATTTGATGAAACGTTCATACAAGTTTAGTCTTCTGTATGTTGAGGACAATTTTTTTTGTATTGAATATTTTGATGATTTTCGGAAAATCGTGGTTGTTTTCATCAAACGTTTTTTTTAGTGGTCTGTATATTTTCTGGAATTGTTTGGTTGGGGTTTTGCAATGTTTTGATAGATTGATAACTTAAAAGGAATTTTGTGAATTTTTGATAGGATTTGGATAGATAGCAACTATTTCGTCAATTTCTGAGGTAATTGAAAAAGTTGATTATAATTTTCCGAAATTATGGGGAATTTCCAGATTTTTGTATATTTTGCTTTAATCTTGTGAATATTGACGTATTTTTTGGATAAATTCTACGCAATTTTTGATATTCTTAGTATTTTTCATAAATTTACAAATTTGAATTTTTTAAAACTTCGTTGAGGATTTACGGAACAATTTTATTTATTTATTCATTTTTTTTCTTTTTTTGAGGGAAATCTGCACCTTTCGATATTTTCATGTCAATTTTCTTCGATAAATTGACGATTTTTCAAAAAATCAGTTTCAATTTGCATATTTCTTATCATTTTAAGACATTTTTTGCCTTTCTGTGCTTGAATTTTAGTATTTTCAGGAAGGAAGTGTCTATTAACACGCACGGGCACCTAACGTGCACCAACGTGCACTAACGTGCACCTAACGTGCACCTTACATGCGTGCACTGAACGTGCGCTAAAGTGCACCTAATGTGTGCTTAACGGGCGCCTAAAGAAAAAAATATTATCATCGCGAGCAGTCGATCGG
>JAPYZK010006279.1:0-12627 GCA_030522785.1 Platygaster equestris
GGGGGGGGGGGGGGGGGGGGGGGGGGGGGGGGGTGGGGGGGGGGGGGGGGGGGGGGGGGGGGGGGGGGGGGGGGGCAGTCACATTTTTTACAATGTATGGAAATTGATCGAATTCGACTATAAAGTAATTAAATAATCGATTATTCCCAGTAATAAATACACTGACTAATTGCATCAGTAATTGTCTACCATTTACTACCATCAGTCATTTTGCTTCTACTTAATGTAAAAGTCAAATGTGACTATGAATTACAGTCAAACTATAATTTCCAAACTATTTCTTACTCTCCAGTCAATTTCGACTACTCTAAGTAGTCAAATTTCTCCTAGATGTACTACTTAAAATAATCATCTTCGATCACTTACTTATAATGTCTTTTCCGAATCAGTCAAATCTGACTCTAAATTAGTCGACATCAAAAACGAGAAGGGAAGAATTCTAATTTTTCTTTTTCTTTTCAACCCCCTCCCCCCCTCAAGAATCCTCATTGGCCGGTCATGAAAACCTCCCCACGCCCGATCGCCCATTAAAATTCTACACTGTGGTCTTAATTAAAATTAGTCGCATGTCGTGAACTAATTAGGTGGATGAGATTATCCTCCTCTCTCGCGCATGCAATTATGCAAATATTTTAATAGCCCCGGTGAAAAAAATAATGTCATCGTTATGCGGCGATTACAATATGTCCGTAGATTAAGATGCGTATCGCCGATGTTGTCGCGTGCTTTTCTCATCTAATTCGTAACGTTCGTCAGGGGTGAGGCTACGAAAAATTCGCTTAATAAACGTTTCTGGAAACAAGAGTTTTACGGCCGAGAAATTGGCGTGGGAAGCGGCTAAACTCGCGATTTTATCGAACCGCGCCGCGGCGATATTCGTAATATACATCGCCTCGTAAAGTCCGGCGGAGGGGAAGAAAAAGAGAATCCTTTTACGCCCTTCATTTCGCTTTATCCGTAATGACTGAATGGGTTTCTAACTTTATTAAGATAATTTAAAATGCATTGGCAGGAGAGAGCATTAAAAATACCGGCATCATTGGGAATGCATTATGCACTGCAAACGATATTCCCGTCTGTCAGCGCCGTACAAAGGGCCCCAGAAAATGGGCCCGTCCGTGTGGGTGATGACTAATAGATTTCGGAACCACGTTCATCCATCTCGCGCCTTCGAACCATCGATATGAATCAAATGTATGGGGTCGCGGGTAGGGCGGGGGTGGGAGGGTTCGGTTTCCGCGACTGTATACATTGTAGTTGTAGCTATGCATGTATTGATGGTTTTGATATGTTGTAAATGTTAGCTGGCTTATTTTATGGAATTGAAATGTTTCGGACTATTTAAACTTTTTAAAATTTTCGTCGGTTTTAAATATTTGTAAATGTTTCAAATATTCTGAAAAATAACAGTATTTTTATAATTCTTGAAATTACGAAAACTTTACGAATTTTTCACATTTCGAGAAACTTTTAATACTTCGGAGCGTTTCAAGCTTTTCAAAGATTTAGAGAATTTTGAAGGTTTTTAGTATTTTGACAATTTTTAGAATTTTAAAAATTTTAGAAATTTTGAAGATTTAAAACAGATTCGAAAATCATGAAAATTGAGGCAGTTTTCAGAATTGTTGAAATTTCAAAAATTTTACGAATTTCTAAAATTTTGAGAAACTTTTGTTTAGTTGGAACATTTTCTGAAATTTTGAATATACATTGTCGTAATTTTTAGAATCTTAAACATTCTCGAAACTTGTAAGTATTATGCGAATGTTCGAATTTTTTAGAATACTCAAAGCTTTGAATGTAATATTCTAAATATTTGAAATTTTGAAAACTTCAGAAATTCTCTTAATATCTGGAAATTCATGATGTTTGGCATTATTAGACTTCACAAAATTTTGCAAGTTGTGAAAATTTTGCAATTCTTCGATTTTCGAGGGTTCTCCAATTCTGCATAAAATTATAAAGTTTGATAAATTTTAATGATTTTCGAGATCTTCAAAATTCTCGAAGTTTTTGGAACTTTTATAATTTTTTAAATAATTATAATTTTCTAAATCACTGAAATTGTTGGAATTTCTGAATTGGTAAATTTTGAAATATTCACAAGTTTTTCATAATTACAGAAGTTCAATAGTTTTTCAAGAATTCCTAAACTTTCGTAATCTTCAAAATTGTTGCAAATGTCCCAAATTTTCGGTTTTTTTTTAAATTATTTGAACTTTTGGAAAATGATCAAATTTCTAGAATATTGTAAAAAATTCCAAAACTCTGAATTTTTAAGAATTTCATCAGTTTTAGATGTTTCAGACTATTCAAAATTTTCGAAATTTTTGTCAGTTTCAAATATTTGTCAATGTTTCAAATATTATAAAAAAGAACAATATTTCCATTAATCTTGAAGTTACAAAAATGTTACAAATTCTTCACATTTCGAGAAACTTTATCATTTGGAGCATTTCAAGTTTTTCAATAATTTAGAGAATTTCGAAAACTTCAAGTATTTTGACAATTTTCAGAATTTCAAAATTTTAGAAATTTCGAAGATTTTAAAAAATTTCGAAAATCATGAGAATTGAGGCAGTTTTCATAAGTATTGAAATTTTGGAAATTTTACGAATTTCTAAAATTTTGAGAAACTTTTGTTTAGTTAGAACATTTCCAACATAATTCAAGATTTTCGACTCTTTTAATAAATTTTAAATTTTGCAGAATTTCAAAAATGTTGGAAATTTCAAAGACTCGAAAATCCTGAAAAACTACAATACTTCCATAATTATTGATATTCCGACAATTTTACGAATTTCTGAAACTTTGAGAAACTTGACAATTTAACAAATTTTAAAAATTTAAAGATTTTCAATAATTTCGCGAATTTTTAAAGTTCACTGTATTTCGAGAATTTTAAAACTCTAGAGAATTTCGACAATTTTAAGAATTCCAAAATTTTTGAGAATTTCAGAGATTCCAAAAAGTTCCGAAAATTCTAAGAATTCAGGAATTTTTCATAATTCTCTAATGAAACTTCACTTTTCGAATTCGTTGAATTAATTTCTAGTAAAAATCACCTCAGCCCCTCCCGACCGAAATTTCTGGCTACATCCCTGCAAAAATTCCAAAACTTTCACGCTTCTGCACTATCACAAAAATTACTGCAAAATTATCTACCATCCATTCAACACGAACTTGAACATTTTTCCAGAATAAAACAAAAAATTCTACAATCGATGGAATGGATCCTCAATAGGTTATATATAATAATAATTTTACGTTCATTTCTATCAATTTCCATCAACTCCCATCATTCCCTATTAATCACAATCGATTCCAATTTATTCCCATCAATTTTCATGAATTTCTAAAAATTTTCATCAATTATTACTATTGATTTCCATTCTTTCCCATAATTGCTGTATCAATTCCCATTAATTTAAAACGATTCCCATCAATTTCTATCAACTCTTCTTAATTTCTATGAATTCCCGTCAATCACTATAACGATTTTCATTCATTTTCATCGTTTTATAACAATTTCCATCGATTTCTATCAATTCTTATCAATATGGACATGCCTAACTATTTCCATCAATGTGTATCAATTCCCATGAATCCATATGAATTCTAACCAATTACTATTCATTTCCATCAATTAGAATCAATTCCGGAATCAAAAATAATGATTTTAACATTTATTATCGTCGGCAACAATAATTTCAACAATTATTGTCAATGATCAAAATTTAAAACTCGCGCGCAACTCACGAACCGTCAAAACCATCGCATTGAAGTGAGCGTATTACACGATTTCGATAGATTATGATTACCATTCGATACACGCGGTATGCTTTATATTATGTTTCATCACTTTGTTCTCTAGGGACATTGAGAAGCCGCCATGATGCGTGACGTTACTATTAATGATTGAACACAGCCTGGGATACGGCGACCAATGGCAGCGCGTTTTTATCCACCGTGGGAAAACTCGACTTTTAACAATCAAATAACAAAAAAGTATCAATATTTCATCAGTTCCGAAGGTCGAGTTAGTAATCAAATGATCCAAACTATCTATTAAAAAAAAAAAAAGACACCACCTTCTTCCGCGCGTTTTTTCATCCCCCAAAATCCAGCCCCCCACCGATGCGACAACAACGTACATTCCCGATTTTCCAGCCACGCAACAACCCTCCAATAAAAAATTTCGCGATTCATTCCCCCTCGCACTCCACGACTTTTCGACTACACAAAAATCCCTCTCACGAGGAATGATATACACCCGACTCGGATCTTCCCAACAATCAATGTCATTCACGTGGCGCCACTCGGGGCCAATTAGGCTCGGCAATTAAAGAATTACCCGCGCTAAACGCAGCGCGTGATAGTCCAGCTCCGTGGTCCTTAACGTCCACGAGAAAAGCACGAGTATTATGAAGGATATTACGATCCTCTTCTATAACGCGCGTTTCCCCCAGAACCGGATCACGCTCGTTACCGAAAGCGCGACGGAAAAAAGCAGGCGATTCGTAAAATCATCCCTTTACGGGTCGGCCGGGTCGTAATGTCCCGGGATATCTCCATAGATTGTCAGAAAGCCATCAACGCCGAGTCACCGCGCGAGCCTGAACCGCGTTAAAAAAGCGAAGCGCACGGCTCTTTGTCACTTATCCTAATAGATTAAGTCCCGCAAGTTATCGCCCGGGGCCCTCGTAAAATTGCCCGAGATACCCGTCTTTAAACTAATTAACACGTTTTTTACTTATGTCGCCGCGGGGACTCGGAAATATTTGCGGACCCGTAACGTTCGACAGGCACCTCGCGACCGGGGCCGGCCCGGACGAATGGGCATTACGACCGGCCCGCGAGACTCTCGGATATACGTGGATATACATATCATACAGGGATTTCACGGAAAGCCGGGGGGGCCTCGGCCACGTTATTTACGGCGATGTGGAGGAATAGGAGGACGAATTCATTAGGCGCCAGGACGTGCAGTCTGTGTCACGAAAAAGTATAGCTTTTTAGGGTAAGGAGGATGCAGGGTCGACATTTTTTACCTGGGTTCACTAATTTCGAAGTGATTTTATGTGCTGACCGCGTGTGATATTCCTCAATGTCTTTGGTAATTTGTACGACGAAATGATTTTTGGTGGTCTTGTCTGAATAAGGGATACTTGGGGGGAGGGGGGGGAGGAGTGGTTGTTTTAGACTTAAGTTAATTCTATAATACTTTTTAAGACTGGAGGAATAATTTATATACGACTACTTTACGAACAACTGATGCTTTTTTCCGCAATTTACACGAAAAAAAAAGGATGTAAAATGTTATAAGGGGGTGGTTTCCGACAAATTCAGACAACTTTAAAATAGATTTTTTTAGAATCATTTGCCATGAATTTTGTATTGAACAACTTTTTTTGTAATTTCTCGTCAACGTTGTACGAACATGTATAGAAAAAATAATTTTTGGTAGACGTTCCTGAATAAAGGGCTACTTTGGGGGGTGAGGGGTGATTTTCGAAAACTTAAGTTGATTTCAAAATACATATTAACATTAAAAAATAATTGACGATTACTTTACGAACAATCAACGCTTCCTTTCGCAATTTACACGAAAAAAAAAGATTCACTCTAAAAAGTTGTAAGGGAGTAGTTTCCGCCAACTTCACTCAACTTTAAAATACATTTTCAAAAAATCGTTTGCCATGAATTTTAGATTGAACAACTTATTTTGTAATTTCTCGTCAATGTTGAACGAAAATGTACAGAAAAAATGATTTTTGGTATACTTTTCTGAATAAGGGCTATTACTTTGGGGGGGAGGGGAAGTGCAGGGATGATATTCAACAACTTAAGTTAATTCTAAAATACATATTAACGTTGAAAAAATAATTAATAAGCGGGTGGTTTCCGATAACTTCGGGAAATTTTCAAATAGATTTAAAAAAATTCGTTTCCCATTAATTTTAGATGAAAAAATTTTTTTTGTAATTTCTCGTCAATGTTGTACGAAAATCTATAGACAAAATGATTTTTGGTAGACCTTTCTGAATAAGGGCAACTTCGTGGCAAAGGGAGAGGGGAGGGGTGATTTTCGAAAACTTAAGTTGATTCCAAAATACATATTAACATTAAAAAAATAATTGAAGACAACTTTACGAACAATCAACGCTTTCTTTCGCAATTTACACAAAAAAAAAGGATTAATTCAAAATGTTGTAAGGGGGTAGTTTCCGATAACTTCAAAATAAATTTTCTCAAAAATCCGTTCCCGTGGCTATCATATTGAACAACTTTCTTCGTAATTTCGATCGTCAATGTAACAATCGATGGTAATTAATATCAACGAAATTAACGTCGAACTCATCAGTTGCAGGGGTGGTTTCTGACAGCTCCAGATAAATTCTAAATGTCCCAGTGCCACGATTACTACAATTCAAATCCGTCAAATTCATGCCAAAACATATCTATATTCCAGACCAAAAATCACAGAAAAGTGTGGAAAACAAATTATTTTTCCTAAGGAGAGTAATGACTCGTAACATTAAGAGTGCACACACTCGCGAAGGGGCGATGAAAGTATCAATTATAGAGAAAAAGGGGGAAGGTCCAAGTCTTATTAAGAAGGAGTGGCGTGGGTGTGTCTAACGTACACCACCAGCATCACTTACGGAAGTATAAGTTTCCTCGTATGGTGTCCATAAAGTGCAGCATGGGGCGAACAATTTAAGGGAAATTTATCATAATTTAATGAAATTCGAGCCTCGACAAGTCAATTACGCGTCTTTTCCAGTTTGTAACGTTAATCCTCGATAATTATCATTTACCGAGATGAGAAAATGACGCTTAATTCGAGAGAAAATAGTACTTTATACAGAGATAGTTATGTTAGACTGTAAAATGAAAATTTGAAAATTCCTCACAGCCAGGTTAAAGACTAATTTCGTGAAATTTATTAAACTATCCTGAATGGTGACGAGTTTCCTTTAATATTTTTTATTGCGATTCTTATAAATTTTGATCATTTTTAATGAAATCTAGATTAAACCTTAATTTACATGTATTGTTCTTATACCACAAAAGTTGGGTAACTTTCGAAAAAAAAAAAAAAAAATGAAAAGGTGAAAATCATGGTTCTCTAAAATTTTGTTGATTGATTGTTATTTATGTTGGAGAATTCCTTCAAATGTTTCAGATATTTCAAATAAATCGATTTTTGATCATAAGAATCCCCATAGAATTGAGTCACTGGTAAAATAATTTTTTATGATTTGTATGTACACGATCACGAGTATTAGACTATTACTATTTATTACTATTACTATTATTATTATTATTATTATTATTTATTACTATTACTATTACTATTAATATTACTATTTATTATTATTGAAAAATTATGAGTTCGAAAGCCAACTACTGATTACACTAAATGAACATAAAAAAACTAATTAAGATCATAGCGGACTGCAAAATACTTTTAAAAAACTTCAGGAATTTCACAACATACGTTCAAAAACCACAATGAATGAGTTATGCATTTAAAGTAACACCATAAGAATTTCGGAAATTTTCATGGTTAATTTCAGTTATACCCACTCGCATTGAAATCTGTTTTCCACGAAATTAGTTTCGGAAAATTAATGGACGGTACATTATAAGGCATTTTTAACCAATCGACGAACTTTCATCTTTCGGTAAAATTTCGGTAACTTGGGAAAAATGACTGTGATGAATTGATATGTTCAAAAGTGTCAAGAATTGATTTGAATTGGTTCCCACGTATCATTTGATTGACTCAATTTTTTGTCAGTCAAAATGCACAATTCCTATCATTGCACCATAATTTGTGCATCACGTCTGTAAATGACTGTATATATACAGAGTGACAAAATTGTGCAATTATTATCATTGTTCAATCTCGTTTTAAAACGTCATTGTACGATGATTTACGAATTGTTCAGTGCTCGTGTTTCATAAAAGATGGTATATTTTTCTTGTATCAGGAGAAAAGAAGTTCAAAAAGGAGAGTTTTATTAGAGAATTATGTAGATTTTCTAAATTCTAGAAATTTCCAAAACTTTTTGGAATCTCTGAAATTTCTAGAATTTTTGAAATTCTTGAAATTGTCGAAATTCTGTAGGCTTTTGTAATTCTCAAAATACTTCAAACTTTGAAAATTCACGGAATTTTGGAAAATCTTGAAATGTTCAACATGTTCGAAATTATCAAGTAATTATTATCAAGTTTCTCGAAGTTTCATAAATTCGTAAAATTTTCGGAATTTATCAAACTTTTTCAAATCTTTAAAATTTCCAAAACTTTTGAAATTCTGCAATTTTTAAAAATTCCGAAAAATTAAAAAATTTCCGGAATCCTCTAAACTTCAAAATTTATCAAAACAGTCAGAAATCTTGAAGAGTCTTGAAAATATTTCAACTAAAAAAAAGTTTTTTGAAATTTTAGAAACTCGTAGAACTTTCAAAAATTCAAGAATTCATTATAAAAACTGCCTTAATTCTCAAGATTTTCGAAACTTTCTTAAATCTCTGGAATTTCTAAAATTCTTGGAATTCTGAAAATTGTCGAAACACTAAAAAATTTCAAAATTCTCCAAATTATTGAAAATCTCGAAATGTTTCAAATTATTAATTTTCTTAAAATGTGAAAAATTCTTAAAATTTTCGTAAAATCGAGAATTATGAAAATATTTCGAATTTTCAGAATGTTTGAAACTTAAAAATCTCTGAAATTTAGGAAAATTTTAAAATTTTCGAAATTCCTAAAATTCCAATAACTTCCGAACTCCTCAAAATAATTCAAACTTTGAAAATTCACGGAATTTTGAAAAATCTTGAAATGTTCAATATGTTCGAAATTATCAAGTTTCTCAAATATCAAGTTTCTCGAATTTTCATAAATTCGTAAAATTTTCGGAATTTCCAAAATTTTTTCAAATCTCTAAAATGTCCAAAATTTCCGAAATTCTGCAAATTTTAAAAATTCCAAAAAATTAAAAAAATTCCGAAATCCTCTAAACTTCAAAATTCATCAAAATAGTCGGAAATCTTGAAATGTCTTGAAAATGTTTCAACTAAACAAAAGTTTTTCGAAATTTTAGAAACTCGTAAAACTTTAATTTCAAGAATTATGAAAACTGCCTAAATTCTTAAGATTTTCGAAACTTTTTTGAATTTCTGGAATTTCTAGAATTCTTGGGATTCTGAAAATTGTCGAAAAACTAAAAATTTTCTAAATTTTCTAAATTCTTGAAAATCTCGAAATGTTCCAAATTATTAAGTTTCTTGAAATGTGAAAAATTCGTAAAATTTTCGTAATATCAAGAATTATGAGAATATTTTTAATTTTCAGAATTTTTGAAACTTAAAAATCTCTAAAATTCACGAAAATTTGAAAATTCTTGAAATTCCCAAAATCCCAGTAACTTCCAAACTACTGAAAATAATTCAAACTTTGAAAATTTTCCAAACTGTTAAAAATCTTGAAATGTTGAAAATATTCAAAATCATTTAGCTTCTCGAAATGTAAAGAATTCGTGAAATTTTCGTAATTTCAAGAATCATAAAAATGTCAATTTTCAGAATTTTTAAAACCTCTCCTCAACTTCGAAATTTTGAAAATTTTGAAAATTTTGAATATTTTCAAACTTCTAAAAACTCATACAATTCTCGAAATCCTCTAAACTCTGAAAATTCCCAAATTGTTGAAAATCTCAAAATGTTGAAAATGTTATAAATTATCAACTTTCTCGAGAACTTTGAAACTTGTGAAAATCAGTATTGTTTTACTATTTTTTTCAAAATATACTTTTTTTCAACGTGCTGGATTTTTCAAATTTTCCAAAATTTCGGAGAGGGCTCCAGCCCTCTCAGCCCTCTCCCTGGCCACATGGTTGGTTGCAGTAAAAAAAAAATAGGAGAAACATACACACACGTCTCAAAAGTACAAAAAAAATATACAAAATATCACACATATCGAAATTTTTTCAAACGTTCGATCATCCATATGCAAAAATCCCCAAGTATCTTCTACTCCAAGCCATCCTATTTCGAATCACAAATTTTATGAAACTCGATCACTCGTAAAAAAGCAATATAACCAGCCCCAACTTTCCGAAACCCATTTCCGAAGCCGAAAAAATGCGGGCCAGGTATTTCTAATTAAATTACAAGTTCGATAAACGAAGCTCGATCGGACAAGATAAGATCGAACGATACAAGAAGATGAGTATCTCCAAACGGAGAGCGCCGACGGAATATTAGAAATTATTTGACGCTTCACAGAATCCTGTAATGTCACACCCAGAGAAAATGAAAAATCCCCGAATTATGATAATGCAATATTTTTGACTCCGTCCCGAACGAAAAAAATAATAAATTACGCAATATTAAAGTCCTTTCGAAAAAGAATGCAGTACTCTCCGTAATTCATTCAGGTCCCGAAATTCGTCTGTAATTAGTGAAAAATTTATTCATGCCATTGGTAAATTCGTTAATATAATCGATAATTAAATCTACACTCGTCGAAGATTTGTGTGGAAATTTAATTTTATGTTTCTTGAATACTTATTGTTTTCTGTAAAACAATTTTTTTTAGAACAACTTGGATGAGTTTCGATTTTTGGTGTGAGCTGACGAGTCACGATTGAATTCGAGGTATGTGCAAGCAGGATCGGAATTTTTGCTTCGACCTGAATATTGTGATTGATCAAATATTTTGTTTGTTGGTTTTTTGCTCGCCGTGGAAGGAATTTTCGGGAAGGAGTTATTGCTCATTCGAAACAATCTTTTACGTTGGTTTACTAGCGATATTTTTCGCTGACAACGTCCTTCGTCCAGTTGGATGATTTATGGCTCCAGTCAAAAATTGGAGAGAAGAGAATAGGGTGATCACTGCTGGAAGCATTAATATTTATTCCCTTGCATAAGGCATAATTTAATGAGCAGGATTTACAAGCTCGGGCGTCGTCACTTTTTTTCGGATTCGAGACGATAAAAAGAAAAAAAAGGATTAAGGAAGGGGAACATGTGAAATTTCCCATTTTCCCTCGTTCAATATAATAATTACATGTATTTTTCATAATAATAATAATAATAATATAATTATATATATTATATAATAATTCGATATATAATTATTCTTTATATTTCAAGGATTACTATGTCGGTTTTTGACGTATTTTAGAACGAAATTTTCCATTTCCCTATTTTCTTCCCAAGCACGCAGCCAGGGAGGGAGGGGGGGCTGACCTCCCCCCCCTCCCTCCCGAAATTCTGGAAAATTTGAAAAACCGAGCACAATGCAAAAAAGTATACTTTTAAAAAAATAGAACAATAATGATTTTCGTAACTTTTTTTTTTTTAATTTACAACATTTCAAGATTTTTAACAACTTTGTGAGTTTTCAGAGTTCAGAGGATTTTGAAAATTTCAGAAGTTTAAAGAAATTTGAAAATTTCGAAGTTGTGAAGAAGTTTGAAGAATTATAAAAATTCACAGAATTTGTATAATTATTATAATTACGAAAATTTCACGAATTCTTAACATTTCGAGAAGCTTAATAATTTGGAATATTTTTAATATTTCAAGATTTTCAACAGTTATGAGAATTTTCAAAGTTTGAAGTATTTTGATAATTTTGGACGTTATTTTTAATATTTCAAGATATTTAACAATTTTGAGAATTTTGAAAGTTTGAAATATTTTGAGGATTTTGGAAGTTATTGGAATTTTGAAAATTTCAAGAATTTTAAAATTTTCGTCAGTTTCAGAGATTTGTAAAAGTTTCAAATATTCTGGAAAATAAATATTTTCATAATTCTTGAAATTACGAAAATTTTACGCATTCTTCACATTTCGAGAAACTTGACAATTTAAAACATTCCAAGATTTACGATAATTTAGAGAATTTTGACAGTATTTAGTATTTTGACCATTTTCAGGATTCCAAAAATGTAAGAAATTACAGAGATTTAAAAAAGTTTCGAAAATCTTGAGAATTAAGGCAGTTTTCGTAATTTTTGAAATTTTAAAAATTTCACGAATTTCTGAAATTTTAAGAAACTTCTGTTTAGTTGGAACAATTTCAACATATTTCAAGATTTTCGACTCTTTTGATGAATTTTAAAGTTTGCAGAATTTCGAAAATTTTGGAAATATCCAAGATTCGAAAATCCTGAAAAATTACAATACTTCCATAATTATTGATATTCCGACAATTTTACGTTTTTCTAAAACTTTGAAAAACTTGACAATTTTGAACATTTTAAAAATTCCAAGATTTTCAACAATTTCGCGAATTTTTAAAGTTCACCGTATTTTGAGAATTTCAAGAATTTTAAGAATTCCAAAAATTTTGGGAATTCCAGAGATTCCAAAAAGTTTCGACAATTCTAAGAATTCAGGAAATGTTCATAATTCTCTAATGAAACTTTACTTTTTGAATTCGTTGAATTAATTTCTAGCACAAATTTTTGAAATCTAAAAATTCCACGAATTTCTCAAATTTTGAGAAACTTCTGTTCAGCTGGAACATTTCCAACGTATTTCAAGATTTTCGACTCTTTCGATAAATCCTAAAGTTTACAAGATTTCGAAATTTTTCGAACTCGTT
>JAPYZK010006283.1:7998-21276 GCA_030522785.1 Platygaster equestris
GTTTCTATTAATGTTGTGAATACTCAAAATCGATCATTTTACGCAATCTCTAGAAATAAGGAAATTCCTGAAAAATGCTGACGAACTGTCGATAGGTAATTTATAATTTTTTCAGCTTCTATGAATGTTGTGAATACTCATTAAAACTAAAAAATAAATTCATCATTTTACGGAACTCCTACAGAAATTTCGAAAATCCTGAGAAATGCTGACAACTATCGATGATTTTTTCAGTTTCTATGAATGTTGTGAATATTTGATCGAAAATCGAAAATGAATTGATAATTCTACAAAATTCCTAGTAATTCCAAAAATACTGAAAAATATTGATCAAGTGTCGATAATTTATTATTTTATGAATTTTGTAAAAAAAAAAAAAAAAAAAAAAGCACAAAAAATTTTTTTCGTTTCTATTAATGTTGTGAATACTCAAAATCGATCATTTTACGCAATCTCTAGAAATAAGGAAATTCCTGAAAAATGCTGACGAACTGTCGATAGGTAATCCTGAAAAATGCTGACGAACTATCGATAATGTATAATTTCTTCAGTTTCAACGAATGTTGTATCTTATTAAAACTCAAAAATGAATTTATGATTCTACAAAATCCCTAAAAATTTCAAAAATTCCGAAAAATGCTGACGAAATGTCGAAAGTTTATAATTTTTCAAACTTAATAAAAAAAATCCCCTGAACAAAAATTAATAAGCCACATTTTCCATATAAGTCTCATTACTTTCGACCTTCCAACTACACACATAATTCGTTTACGATGGCTTACCATAAACGAAATCTGATTTCACGAAAGTATAAAAAAAAAAATAAAAAAAAAATAATCATCAATATGTCCAGGTCAGAGGGAAGAGCTCGCCATCTGCATGCGAGTCTTCGGCTCGGGTAACCTCACGACATGCCTTCAAATCAAGTACTACAGGTGAAAAAATGCCCTCAAACCCCTTGAAATCTGTTACTTTCAATCGCGTTGGGTGTAAAACGCGAGTTTCTAAACACATTTTACAATTTTGAACACAAGCTTATTACCTGATGACCCCCTTAAAATTCACTTTCGTAAATTCACATTGATTTTCGGGGATCATCCAAAATAAGCTGAACCTTCTAAGATTCCCAAAAACCTTACAAGATTTCACAAATTTATCATAAAAATTTTTCACCTCTTATAAAACACTTTATACTACCTTACAAGTTTCCTAAAAAGTTTCAAGGTGACCTAATCTTACAACGTTCGCACAAGGTGCCTCATAAAAAACGAAGGCTTTTCAGAATTACAAGGGATTCTAGATAAAATTCCCTTGTAATTCCTTGCCCTATTCTTCAGACGTCATCGGGTCAACTACAATTCGCTATTTTTTCGCAGATTGGATGACCAGAGTCATTGCGAATTCGGCTCGCGTCTCCACTGCATCGAACTCGATTGCTCGACCATCGGAGGTCGCTCGGTCACCGTGGACCGCGAAACTTTCCGCAAACTCGCCGTCGCGTCTTAGCGACCAAAAACGCACCGGTTTCCCACCCCCCTCCCCCTTTTTTCATCATTTAACTATAATTCACCCACGGTAATACACATGAATACATTCAGGCGCCACAATGGAATTTTTTCCGTCACGTTATGGGCAACTACGCAACTGTCCTTGTCTCACCAACAGGAGCAGCCGTTTGGTGAGACAGTGAGAGCAATAGTTTCGCCGATCACTGATAAATACCCCCCAAATAGTTCATCATAATTTTGAATAAATTCACTTAATGGCGTCAAATTTCACCAAACTCCAACATCTTTCGTATTTTCGCTTCGACAATCGATCCACTCTTTCTCTAACAATTCCTCCTGTTCCTCAATCTTCGTCTTTTCTACTCGTTTTACGTACTCTGTAATTTGTCGTTGGTTAATTCCCTTTCCACTTTCTCTTTCTGTCAGTTTCACAAAATTTTTTATACAAACTTTTCATACTGCTTTTGAATGAAATGCAGATCATGGGAAAATGTACAGACAGGCCACAGATGTAACACTCGCTTCGGTTTTTTGTGCGTTTGTGAATTACTCGTAGTAGTAAATAAAAAGTTACGAAAAGCTTTGTTTTGGAATATTTCAGACGCCTTTTCCTCGGCTCGTTGCCGTGCTTGGGTGCAATTAAAAGCTTCTTCATTGATTTTCATGTAGGCCATTTGGTATTCAAATAAAGCTCGTGATCAATTACGTCTTTAGTCTCTTGGTTAATGAGTCATTATTATCATTCGAATTCAGGTGAACTCTGTTTTTAGTGACGAAGTAAAGGAAATCGTTTGGGCATTCGTGCTTCGACGCTGTGTTGGAATAATTGGGGTCGATTTGCATTGGGCTGGGGAATTTTATTAATCGATGTGTTTTTAGCCTGCTTTGTGAGGTGATTTGGATCGAGATAACATTTTTTGGTTTAAACGTCAACAGCCCGAAATTTATTACACGCGCGAAAAAGTGTTTCTGGATTTTTTTTCATCTTGTTAACAAGAAATATGTAAAATTCTCGCCATATTTCATATTTTTGTTGAGTCCCTTGAGATAAACGTGGGAAAATTATAGCCATAATTATAACCATAATTTAGCAATAAATACAAAATGTTCGTGACATTTTCTTAGCGTGTCTGATGCATAATACATAAAATTAGAATCGAAATAAATCGAAAAACCTCATTAAATTCCATAAAAATACGTGGAAATTAAATTTCACAAAAATAACCGAAAAACTGTAGTTTGAACTGTTAAATTCGTAAATTTTACGAATTTATTGGTAAGAATGATACAAGTTTTGTCAATTGAAGGCCACAAGTTCACTAATTTCCCGAAAATTCTCAATATTGATATTCGAATTTTTGAATTTTCAGGTTTGAACACTATACAATTTTTACATTAAATATTCCGATAATTTCTGGAATACAATTTTCGGATTAATTTTGAAATTAATTTCGGATTTTAGAATTTTCCGATTCAAACATTATAAATTTTTGAAATTAACTTTCATATCAGTAAATGGTAAAATTCTTGAATTTCAATTAAACTTTCCAAATTCGGTCACGAATTTGCGATTTTTCGAACAGTAATTTGCACAATTCCGAAAATTTTCGTCACGAAATTCAGTCTAGAAAAAAATCCCACGTGTGTACCTGGCCAATTATCGAGCCAGTTTTATCATCGAATCTCGCGAGTTCAAGGTGAAAAAACACGAGTGAAACATATAAATGTCGGAAACGCGAGCATATCTCGGTTTCGGCTCAGATTAGGGTAAACTGACCGAATTTCCGGAACGATAAAAAAAGCTAATTATTTACGAAATCCGACTCGAGAAACCGGTAATTTTAGAATTTCTAATATTTCGTTTGTTACGCTTTTGACAACCCCCGTCATTATTTAGAGTGTTCTAATTTGGACGCGAAGTTTTTGAAAACACGAAAAAAAATATTTGAGGTGAAAGTTCATCACAAATACCCTTGTTTTTTACGCAGTCGGTTGAAATTAGAAATATTATGAATAATATATCGAATGATAGATAGAATTGGTATCAATGTTTTGGGAAAAATATGGATGTCGTCTTTTCCATCAGTTGAAAAATATTCACTTGATTGACGAGAGTGGGCTTATTTCATTCGTGCATTTGTATTTATACAGGCAAAATGATAATTCAAAGTTCCTAAATAATATTATGGAAATTCCAATACATGAAAATTCATTAAAAAAAAAAAAAAAAAAATTATAATAATAAGAAACTCGAGAATCTAAATATTAAAATTTTTCAAATGAAAAAAATCAATATTAGTATCTCAAAATTGAGTAATGAAAAAAATCGTATATTTTAATAGGTACCAATAAACAATATTACATTAATACACTGAAACATTATACTGAAAATTTTTCCAAATTCGTAAATGTTGAAACTCTCCTTGATACGATACGAAGTTACGAAATTTCATAATTATTGTACGAATACGTAAAAAAATTGCAAACAGTTATTTTAAGACTCCTACGAAAATCGTCTCACTGTTTAACAAATTTGCTCATTAAGCACTGCATTCATAAAAAAAAATTACACTAATGAGTTTTGAGTGTATAAATTGTAGTTACTTCCGCGACTTTTAATTCATTCTGAACTTTTCCTGCATTATTTTTCCATACGAAAAGCTATATACTCTTTTTGAAAAAACAATCGAATTTCAGTTTATACGTTTCAAAGACGATGAAGCTAAAAAAATTTAAACTCAGCTGTGTTATATTCATCGGTTTGGTCGTTTTGGGTGAGTGATTCAATTTTATCAAACAAAATATGATATTCGCCTTTGAAAAAAATGCTTAAAAACAAAGAAAAATGTTAAGTACCTACAGGCGGATAATTTTTCAAAATAAACATTCTGGAAAGCGTGAGGGGCTTTTCTTATTGTTTTCAGCGGACTTTCAAAAATATCGAAAAAAAATACCAAGGCTTTCAGATGAGTTTCATCAGATATCTATTTTTGCAAACCTTTTTAACAGTTCGAGAAATCATGTCATCAGTTGCTCAAAACTCGAAGTTTTAAACAATTTTTTTCAATTGTAATAAAATATAGTAATTAGGAAATTCTGAAATATAGTATCAAAAGTTCTCAAAATTTTTAAAAATGTTTCGGGATTCATAGAAATGTCTGAACGCATAGAAGACACAAATTTTCAAAATTTTCTGAACAAATTCACGAAAAATTTTGGAAATTTTCATGAATTCAAATATTTATTCACCAAGAATTTCACAGTAATTCCTTAAAATAAAAAAATTATTTTACTATAACACTTGTGATCACAAAAACGTTTGTTTTTTTTTCAACTTGACAAAAAAAAAAAAAAAAAAATTAAGTCGATAAGTCGACCAACTTCGAGGGACTAAGAAAACTTTGCAGAATTGAGAAAAAACATGTTTTATAGACAATCATAATTTTAGGGCTATGCGAAGACTGTCAGGAGTATGAAATGCGTTTTGGTTGTTACCTTCACGAAGCGAAATGCACCTGCGATTTTGGCTGCCCCCTGAAATTCGAATATTTATCTGAGGATGACTGTAATTGCCAGAAACTGTTGAGAAATAGTGATAGAATGTGAAAATGAGCATAATAATAATGGCTTTTTTCAGGCTTGCGCAAAAATCCAATAATTAACGAACCACGTAATGAATGCTTAAATGGCGGCCAATATTACGAAAATGCTTCAGGTGCCTTTGGATGTGATTGCACAGGAACCGGATATTATGGTCATAAATGTGACAACAGTATGTATTCGATCATTTTAACTCAACTGAAACTTCTTTAAATCAATTATTTTCAATTTTACTATCCTTTCAAAAAATACAAATTTTTTTGTTCCAGGACATATCTGAAGAGTGAAACTGAATAAAAATAATGATTTCGCTACAGATTTACGAATTATTCAATTAGAAATACTAAATTTCTAGGGTAAACATTGATGATAAAACTTGCAAAAATGTTTCTGATAAAAAATTCGCATAAAAACTGATAAATACAATGTCGAATTAAAATACTGGAAATTGAAAAAATTCGAATTGTATGTTAATTAGGAAGCGTGAAAATCCACTCTTCATTATATCAAAACATTGATTGAAATATACAAAATGTTTATACTTGTTGGTATTTTGGACCATCATTAACTGTCCAAATCAGATCCCACCTCAGATTTAATTTTTCCAAAATCGACTTCCACCTCAAGTTTGATTTTCTTGAGAATCGAACAAGCCAAAGGACTGTAAAATAAAAGATAAACAGTTATATAAAATCGAAAATTTATAGACCATTATAAAAAATTATCAATTACTTCAATTTGATGGACAAATTTTCAAAACGAGAAAAATCATCGCCGAAATCAGGTCCTATTTCGAATCGTTCGTTGGGTATCAACAAATTTAGATGACTGCTTTCATCTAAGTTTTGCATCATTTGTACAACAATTTTTTTCAAATAATCTTCGTTTTCGAAAATGAAATATTGGCGGAGTTTGGAGATCAATTCCAGGAATTCGATACCGAGGTCGCTCTCGTGATTCAGGCAAATGTAGCATATGTTCTTCTGCGTGGACGTCAATTCGTCGATCATGTTAGATATTAACTGCTGAGCGACTTCCGTTTTCTGGAAAAGAAACAAAGTTTTTCGAATATTTAGACGAATCTATCGATTCATATATACTCACGATAAAAATTTTGAATTTCTGATTCAGAGATTTTCATTAGTTCGTGGTATTTTGAAATTGCAATTATGTAAATTCCAAAATCATCATACTCAGACATTTTTGAGAATTCAATATTTTTAAAAATCATTAACCGAGACTGGAAATTCAAAAACAAAGTTTCAGTGAATTTTTCAATTAACGTCAAAAATTCTTACATTGTCCACCTTGTTTCCATTTGTTGGATTTTTGTTTTCTTCTGTCACAGTTTCGTTTTCATCCATCAAATGGTCTTTTCCTTCAGTTGTATTTTCGTTTCCTTCGGACATGAACATATGAGTTGAATCATCATTTCTCAGATAAATTTCTTCGACGGGTGGAAACTTGACTTCTTCCGTGTCAATTTCCATTTCGATTTCGACATCGTTTGTGTGTTCCGTGTTATCAGACGAATCCTCTGTAATAAGAAAAAGCCATTATTTATCATCGTATTTTTCATACCAGGAAATATTTGTATTAGTTACTGATACAAATCAGTAAACCAATAACTATTTTTCATACCATCATTTTTCACTGAATATTTTCAACGAACAAAATTCAATTTTTCAAAAAAATCGAAACATTGCATACTCAAAAATGTACAGTTTCAATAAATGGGATAACATGATCAAATTACACAATTTGAAATTCTTGAAAAACATAAATGATTGTTCCACCTGAATGATTACGAAGTTTATGTTTCCTAAGAGAACCTCTGTCGGTGTGACCTTTGCCGCAAACTTCACACCTATAAGGTTTCTCACCAGTGTGAATTCGCTTATGATACAAAATGCCTTCCCTGCTTTTATATCTCTTCTGGCACACTTCACACTGGAAAGGTTTTTCACCAGTGTGAATTCGCATATGCGCCTTCAAAGAGCCGGACTCGGTAAATCTGCCGTCGCAAATTTCACACTGAAAGCGTTTTTCTCCAGAGTGAACCCGCATATGGACCCTCAAATTTTTCGAGTTTCGAAATAACTTGTGGCAAATTTCACACTGGCAAGATTTCTCTCCGGTGTGAATGGACATGTGACTTCTCAAATGCACTTGCCGACTGAACCTCGTGCCGCAAATTTCACACCGGTGTGGTTTTTCTCCGGTGTGAGTGAGCTTATGATTTTTCAAGGTTGTCGAATCACCAAAACTTTTCTCGCAAATTTCACACGGGAAAGGTTTTTCTCCCGTGTGAGTGCGCATATGCCTTGTAAGGATATGGGTATCTCTACAAATTCTATTGCATTCCGGGCAGCGGTAGATTGTTACTCTTCCGGGGTATCTTCTTTCATCTTCCATGGTGCTTTATACTCGAATACTTTAATTAATGGAAAATAACACGCATTCGACATTTACGGAAAAGACAGCTGAGCACAACTTGGCACACTGAGCCGCCATTTTATTTGTTTACATTCAGTTGAGGTTTCCTTTCAGGCTTTTTCAGTTGAGGTTTTTTTTCATTCCAAACGTTTCTATTGGTCAGTTAAAACAAGCATGGCAGATTTTTCAACCAAGTATGTATCAAGGGTATCGTTTAAATGAATATTTTAATAACTATGTATTCATGCATAACTTAGGACATCAGAATATAAATTAAGAAACACTATTGAGCAGATTGTTCAATTTCAGTGTACAAAACTGTAAGTTTTACAATTTTACTCTGAACAGAAAGTTTTGCTTCTTAATATTCAATATGAATGAAAAATGTATTCAATATTTTTCTATACTACACATTAACTGTATATTTAATCACTATATCAGCTGAAATCAATAACGTCAGTTATAATACAAACTGATTCAATTTATATACCTTTTTCTGACACTTTTTCATTGTTTCCCAAATGAAGACTTCGCATGTGGTACTTGAAGTCACTCGAGAATTTGTAACTTCTGTTGCAAAATTTACACTGATAAGGTCTTTCACCAGTGTGCGTACGCATATGACTTTTCAAAATTCCTGAGCGGGAAAAACACTTCTGACAAACTTCGCACTTGAATGGCTTTTCGCCGGTGTGAACACGCATATGTGTTTTTAACTCAGATGCATAACGGAAACTCATGTAGCAACCTTCACACTTGAAGCGGTCGTCCCCAGTGTGGGTGCGCATATGCACTACCAAGTCACTCGTGTAGTTAAATTCATTGTTACAAACTTCACACTTGAATAATTTTCCATGGGTATTAAAGCACTTGTGGTTTTTTAACGCATCAGAATGATTGAAAGTCTTTTCACAAACTTCACACTTGAAGGATTTTTCCCCAATGTGAGTTGATGTGTGCCTTTTTAAAGTAGTCTGATTCCGAAAATGGATGTGACAAACATCGCATTTATAGGGTTTTTCGCCGGTGTGGACACGCATATGACGTTTCAAGCCAATCGTCTGGGTAAAACTGGTGTTGCAAACCTCACAGGTGTATGGTTTTTCTCCTGTGTGAGCAAGAATGTGCCTTTTCAAGATGGTCGGATCCCCGAAGCTTTTTGGACACAGGTTACATTGAAAGGGTTTTTCTCCAGTATGCACACGCATATGTCTCTTGAAATTATGCATTGACGAGAACATCTTGCCGCAAACTTTGCACTTGGAATGGTTTTGTTTACGTCGTGTACTACACGTATGCGTCGCCAATTTGTTGGCATCTTTGACATATTTTTCGCACTCATAGCACGGGTAGGATGTTTCGTCTCCCATGAAACTTTTTTGAATGAAATTTCAAGAATGAACCGAACAAACGTAGAAAAACACGAACTTTTTTTCACGAAAATGCACGAAAATAACAGAACTCTCCCGCCATTCTTGTTTACTTTCTTCTTCTTGGAAGTTGAGTTTCCGTGAGATCCACGACCACTATCCAGTGAGATCTCAAGCATCTCAAGAATCTTCTTTTCTGTTGGTCAAATATGCTGACTCAACAATTTGAACACATGATTCAAGTTGAGTCAGTTCCCAATCAGTTTCGCTCGGACGGGCAAAACGGAACCTGATTGGCCGGTCTAGTTGAAGCTTTTTTGTGGCTGGTGAGGCTGTTTTTCTTCTCATTGGTTTCCATTGGTTTCCTAAACAGCTGTAAGCAAAATGATACAAAACAAATAAACACAAATAAATAAATGTTTAATATTAGCAATTTTAAAATAAAAAAATGTGTGCGCAACGTGACCTTGCGTAACTCTGCAGTCAAATCGTACGTTTTATACGACGACAATATTCGTTAATGAACAATGATCGATGTGTAATGAAATGATTCTTATTGCAGGTTGATAAACAATCACTTGTGAAACATTGAAAATTTAAAAAATGCTGGATTAATGTCTAGATCTGAAAAAACTGTGAGTTTAGCAAGAGAAATGTGGAGCACTTGTTATTTTTTACATATTATTTTGTCGTCAAAATTTGTGACAACAGAAACCACAACCTTTACAACAGGTACAACAGAGAAGCCAACATACACAACTGTTGTCAAAATGTTTCACAACAAAAGCCAGTTGAACACTAATGTTCTGGTTTCTTTGTAATGAAAAATTTTTGTATACAATACGAGTTTATTTGACAAAACTGAATTGATTACTAAAGTTTTTGAATTTTACCTAATTATTTGTATTGATTGTTTATTGTAAATAGTTGGAAGTTCCAAAATAACGAAAATTCCAATTGTACTTTCGAATTCATGCTTTTAAAATCTAAGAATTTCAACTTTGTAATCTCATAAAATTACATTACGAATGCGAGTTGACAAAATTTCCATGATTTTTAAGTATTTTATTTGATATATGCAAAAATTTTTGTCATTCAGTGTCATAATGTAGTAATAACTCAATAATAATAATAGTAATAATATTTTCACAGTCAAAATAACGATTTAATGCGCTCAGCGGTAAGCGTGATATTGTCGAGTCCAGTGCCCGACAACAAAATGTCCCAGCCGGACTATGATCAAACAGCGCACGATCACGCAGCGATCCTCGTACTGGTCAAGCAACTCGGCTCACTCCTTAAACCAAAGACTGTTGTAAAATTATGCGACCGCGTCATCAAATGTGGAAACCGCTTCACCGTCGTCGACTCCAACAGCATGGCCAGAGAAATTTTCGCGAGGTGGAGTTTCCGGAAATCTGCACACTAGCTAAAAAAAATGTGTAAATTTCATGTGAACGTAACATTACCAGGTTCGTCAAAGAGCACCCTGTGGAAAACAACGAATGGGGAAATTTTCAGACCCACCGAAAACTCCTGGGGATGATAAGTTTTGGGAAGTACGACAACCAAGTCGAGCTGGACGAACTTTGTCGCCAGCACGAAAGTTTTAAGGTCAAATACCACGCGACCTTGTTCGACTCCCGTGCGGTTTTCATGGGTCCAGCGGTCCCTGACCAATCTGGGGCGTCGCTGAAACCGCCGCTAGGTTTCAAGACGCCGGGGAATTTTAAAACCAACGCTTTGTTTTACGGGGACGAATCTTGTTCGGACTTGGAATCGCATGTTTTGGAGTTTCTGAATTCTTTGTTTTATGTGTTAGAATCGAAAAGACTGGATAGGACCAAAGAGAAAGTTGATAAGTTGATGATGCTTACTGCGCCGTTCGAGAAGAAGGATTTTATAGGTGAGGAGTTTGTGAAAGAAACATTTTCGTACTATGGAAAATAGTATGATATAAAATTGTACTTGGGGTTTTTACAGCCCTGGATATGTTGACAATTTTTTCAGTTTTCAAAATTTCGGATTTTTCTTCAACTGACAAAACTAAAAAAAATGTCCAATTGCAAGTGATTTCGATTCACAATTACGATTCAGGTTTTAATGTTGGTTTCCAGGTCTTGACATGGACACGAAAAACAACCGCAAAAGATGCGCAGGGAGAGTGACCAAAAACCTTGGCGACTTGAGTCTCCAAGCTGGTTTGGCAGTTGACGCTTTGAACTATTACACCACTGCTATCAGCAGTTTGCAGTCTGTCAACGACTGGCTATGGTTGGCAGCAGCTCTGGAAGGACTCTGCGTCACTTCCGCAATCATCCTTTACCCCCACGCAAGGACCACTTACCCTCTGCACAGGAATTCGTCCTTACAAGAAGGAAGTCCCGACAAACGGAGGTGTCTTACATTCAACGTCATCTTACAATAATTTTACATTTAACCAAAAGTTGTCAGAATTTCCGAAATGCTGTTCAATTTTCGATGAATCACCGACGAATGTTCCAGAAATTATTGCGAATCTTCAGGATGTTGTAAAGAAAATTTTGTATTATTTTCAAAAAATCGAAATTTATCCAAATTCGCGTAAGCCGAAGAAAATTTTTTAGAATAAACACTCAGGTTAGGTTAGAAACAAATATACATCATTTTTTAATCTAACAATGATCGCAGACGCAATTCGCAAGTAGCAGCTATGACGTCATCTTCATCCCAAGCGTCGACGTTGTCGTCGCCTTCGTCGACTGCGTCGTCGCCGACGTCTTCCTCGTCCACCACGTCTTCGCCGTTGTCCACGGAGTCCAAATCAATACCAAATCTTCTACCTCCCGAAGAAATCGGTCTGAAATATCGGGAGGCGATTTCGCACTACAGTAAATACCACAACGCTGGTGTCATCGAAACCGAAGCCAGCTTCAAGGCCACGAGAATCTCCATCGAACAGAATTGCACTCTCCAAGCCGCGTCTTTTCTGCAAAATGTTATTTACATCAATCTCACGATGAATGAGCAAGAAAAGGCAACTATCAATATTTCGATGTTTGTAATAACGTACCAAAAATGTGTTGATATTGATAGTAATGTAATAATATTTTTATGTGCATATTTTTTATGTTACGCTTATATTTTTTCAGATCATGCGATTTAGTACCCTCGCAGAATTGTACACTGCATTTGGTTTTCAAAGAAAGGCTTCCTGTTGTTTACGGTTGGCAGCTACCAGATATGTTTCGAAGCAGAATCCAAATCCAGATTGGCAGAAGTGTTACAATACGTTGTTGCGTTCGATTTCTGGGTTCAAACTTTCTTTGGATCCGGTAGAAATGTTGCAGGGTATACATGGAAAACTTTGAAAATGTCAAAATATGAGTTGGGAAATTAATGACAATTTTTTGTTTGTGCAGATCAACTTCGAGGTTGGCCCGCGCTTCAGATTCTTATAATAAATGAGCTTGTTGTGGCAGCGAATCGCATGGGACACCCTGCGTTGGCGACGCGTCATTTGACGTTTTTGCTGCAAACGATGTTCAATCACTTGAACCTGAAAGAGCGAAAAGATATTGCTCTTCAGTTGCAAGCTGTCTCGCAGCAATGTGAAGGCGCTCCGGTTCCACTTGTGCGATTTTTTAGATTTTATCATTATGAAATCCTAACTCGTAAATTAAAATATACAATTTGTAAAAAAAGGACTTACAACAGATTCGACATTTCTGAAGAATTCGAAAACTAAAATGATTGAGTTTTAATTCGTGTTTGAAAAATTTGTGATTTGATGACGGAAATCGAGTTGAATTTGATGATGAATGCAAATTATATTTATATTTGCAGGTTTTGGACTCGGGAATTATGATTCCCCCAGCAAATCTCGTGAATTTGCCAAAAACGAAGTCGTTTTCTCTGAAAAATTTGCAACCACATTTGCAGCCTCAAAAAATACAAAGAGTGAAAGAAGATCATGGGCCTTTTTTGTTCACGCCTTTGACTTTTGGTTCTTTGGAAAAGAAGAATGTTTCAAAAAGCAAAGTTGGTATGTTGGTATCTGAAAAATATCAGATTTCGCATCTAGTGTGATGAGTGTTTTTTCTGCAACGTCGGAAAAGTGAAGGTTTTCCATTTTCTAATGTATATCTTGGAATTGAAACATTGTCTTATCGACATTTACATTTTCAATTGAAAACGTTTCTTTATCACTGGGTCGTTGATACATAGAAAAATCCATATTTTTCGATATTCCCAGACAGTTTTGTTATTTTGTTATTATTATTATTTTTTTTATTGGTTCTCGGCACTCAGCCTACATTGGGCTACGAGGCCATCCCACCTAATTTTTCACTTCTCCATTCTTTTCTCAAATTTCTAATCTCTCT
>JAPYZK010006284.1:0-13142 GCA_030522785.1 Platygaster equestris
CAGCTTATTCGCCCACTAGTGGGCGAACGAGTTCATCACCCGCATGCCATACGTCAACAATCAGGTAATCCATTATTTCGTCCACTCTCAGCAGGGCCATGATATTACATATTTCTCGCGGGCGTTGAATGAAAAATTATCTTAGATTTGTTAGGGTAATTATGGTCAGCGGTATTCTAGAATTTTAACGAGTAAAGAACTGGTTCAAAAACACTCCTTGGTTTCGGGGGTGAAACTACCCCCTCGAAAAATCCTCAGAGTGACACATTAAAATTTGACACTAAAAGGCAAGTTTGGAGAACTTGGCCGATGTCTGTCGGTCCGAATCAGTCGCCGCATGAAACGACAGATTTCTTCGCGCGGAACCGAAGAAGATCCGTCATAAGCGGCTTTCCGCGGACTTACACGAAACTCTCTTCAAGTGTCATAAAAAAAAAGGGGTCGGGGGAGGGCCATGAAACGCTGATAGATACATTATAAATTTGAATATGCAACTTGAAAAATACAGAAATTCCTGCTGTTTCAGGGTTGAAAATATGGAAAATGAATTCACCCCTTTTTTATTCGTCAAAATTCCGAATCCGAAATCCCAAACTCGCAATTTTCGAATTTTCTAGTTCAAACTCCAGAATTCCTAATGTTGGAAAATTACTTATTTCCAAATTGTGCAAAACCTTAAAATGCTCAATATCGAAATTATATCAAATGGATAAATTTTTCCACTCCTAAATTCACGAATTTTCAAATCATTTTAAATGATTGTATAAACCCCGAATGAAGAATCTGCATGAAACAAAAAGAAGCCCTAACTTACATTTAAACTTGGAGTTTATTTTTTCTCGTATTGTTTTCAAAAAATAAGTCTTACGGCAATTGTTCGATAATTGGTTGAGTTGATCGCGTTCGAGTTCGCGGGTGTTAAACACTCATCCATTAGCACATAACGCGAATAGGACTGTTTTTAAGTGGGTAGGAACGAACGTCCTTGAAGGAACAAACGCACGGTCGTTTCTGAAATAATTGTATTATGTACTGTATTATGTACGCGGCAACTTTAACGAGGGATTTCTGTTATCGCGGCGAGTTGAGCACTGAGTCACTGCCAACTTTGATAGCGATTTTGCAACATTTGTAGTACATATAGAAAGGTTTGACCGTTCTCGAATTTTCATGCATTTTTTTCTTTCTCTATAATTTTGAATTCGAGAATTTTAAAATTTCCGAATCCAAATTTTGCATTTACGTTAAGTGCATGGTTATTGAGAATGATAATGTTCGTTGTTCAAATTTTGGAAAAAATGTTGTCAACATTTAAAAATCCGAAATTTTGACAATTATAAAACTTCTAGGCTTTGAAGCTTCAAAATTCTTCGAAAATTCGAGACTTTTGAAATTTAACAATAAATTCCTATACTTTGAAAATTACGAACTTTAACAACTTTCAAACTTGACAAGTGTTTTAAATTGTCAAAAACTTCAAAACTCTAAAATTTTGAGAAATTCAGAACTTTAATTTTCCAGTTACATAAATTAAAACATTTTCGAAGCTTTAAAAGCTCCAAAACTCCGAAAAGTCCAAAATATGACGACTTTAATACATGAAAATGCTTTTTAACTTGAAAATTTATCCAAATTCGTCGTAATTTCGAAATTCCACAAATTCCAAAACTTATAGGCTTTGAAACTTAAAAATTCTTCGACAATTCGAGACGTTCGAAATTTCAAATTTGCCAAACTTTGAAATTAAGAAATTTGATGAAATTAAGAAATTTTTGAAGTTTTTCAAATTCTCAATATTTTCAAATTCTTAAAACTGTCAGAATTCTTTAAAAATTCTAAAAAATTTGAAAATACCAAATTTTTTCAGAATTCTGAGTATTCTGCAAAAATATAGTAATTTTCAGAATTTACAAAATTACAAAAATTTTGGATATTTCAATAATGTTAAAATGTTCGATAATTTTAAGAATTCTGCTATTTTTCAAAATTTTTGTTGATTCCGAAAGAAATTCCAAAAATTTCGCTAATTTTCAAAATTTTTTTTAATTTCGAAAGTTTCGAAAATTTCATAAATTTGAGTAATTTTACAAATTTTTTTATAATTTCAAAAAATGTTCATTTCATCACACATTTTTTGCTCATAAATAATTTTTCAATTTGTTTCCGTATATTAATACTTAATATGATCTTGAAAAAAAGGGTAAAGCGATAATTTTAGAATAAATATCATTATGGTAATAATAATAATTATGCTCAGAACATGAATTCTACACATAGTTTTTTTGAGAAATTGCAAAAATATGGGGGGGGGGCGATAACCCCCCCCCCTTGTACCCGCCACTGGAATTTAAACAGTTTTGAATCATGCGATAACTGATCACGATAAACTCAGGATCGAAACTGAATTGCTTCCCAAAAGATTTCAATAAATCATTGATAAATCATTGTCGACGAATATTGATGTTTCGGTGTTCCGACCTCCGACCTGTGCTCTGCTCTCCTTTTTTTTGTCTCGTAGAGTCACTGCAGAATTCCGAAAAAACTCAAAAAAGTGTCCCGATATTATGCACCTCCAAAAATATCACCGTAAACATACATTCTCCGCCGGGGTTCATACATATTAAAACCATCATTTTCGAGGAAGAATGACGAACACAGCTCGAATAAGCGAGGAAGAAAAAGTCAATAATCGGGAGACGCGCCGGTAATAAAAAGCGCGAAATTACATCACGTTCCTCGAAAATGACGATCAATTCATGACGGCGACGCCGGGCCCGGGGAGGGGGTGGCACGAGTGAAAAAAAGAATCAAAAAGAAAATACGTGAAAGAGGAGCACGTGTGTGGACATTTGTTATGTTTGCGTCTTCTGGTGGGGTTTCTGGCGTCAGCCAGTCGGGTATCCATCGCTCTCCTGCTCCGCGCTATCGGCCTCTTAACACGTATGCCAGGATAAACGCTTGTCTACATACACCGCGATATGAGACATTCCAAGCGAAATGTCGAATTGACTCATATTCATTCAGAAAATTCGGTTCTTTCAGGAGATTTCATGAATGATGTCACAGTTATGTGCCATTTTTTCGACCCCCCCCCCCCGCTCTGTCATATGTGAAATTATTGAATTTCCTGTTAAACATTTCTTATAAGGCGGTCCTATAAGTTCTCATAAGTTCCTTATAAGTTTCTCATAAGTTCCTTATACAGTTGGATCTCGCTAGAGCGTGATTCGTTAAAGCGCGCTCTAATTTACCGTGAAGATTTCGGCAGCGATAAGGCTCCGAGTTTCACAGCAGGGAGCGAATTCCAGAAGCCTGGAAAGTCATTGCTTTGTCATTTTTGGGTTCGGGTCCCTCGAGGTTTCTACCTGATGGTGTTTCTACCCGTCTTATCGCTCTCTCGCTAAAGCGTTATGTTTACTTAAGACCCCCGAGACGAGCGCTCTATAATTTCCTTATAATTTTCTCAAAAATGCCTTATAAGTTTCTTAAAAGTTCCTTATATGCTTCTTATAAGTTTCTCAAAAGTTTCTGATAAATTCCTTATAAGTTTCTTATAATTCCACCGATTTTTTCTTATACGGCAACCTTATAAGAACCGTGAAACTTTTGAGAATTTTGTAAGGTCGTCTGAAGAGAAATATAATTTTATGAGATTTATTATTCTTTTTTTATAGATTCATATTCTTATGAGAACCTAAAAAATTCGTATGAAATACTTAATTTCCTTTATAGGATTCCGTTTCTTATAAGGCGGCCTTATAAGGTCTCATAACTTCTTTATAAGTTACTTAGAAGATTCATAAAAGTACACTGTAAGTATCTAATAAGTTACTTGAAAGTTTCTAGTAAGTTTCTAATACGTTCCTTATACGCTTCTTATAAGTTTCTCATGACTTCCTCATAAGTTCCTTATAATTTTCTCAAAAGTGCCTTGTAAGTTTCTTATAAGTTACTTATATGATTCTTATGATTTTATCATAAGTTTCTAATAAGATTCTTATTAGTTTCTCAAAAGTTCCTTATATGCTTCTTATAAGTTTCTCATGAGTTTCTAATAAGTTTCTTATTAGTTTCTCAAAAGTTTCTTATAAGTTCCTCATAAGTTTCTTATCATATCACCGATTTTTTCGTATAAGATCACCTTGTGAGAATTGTGAAACTTTTGAGAATTTTATAAGGTCGTCTTAAGAGAAATATATTTTTTATAAGATTTAGAATCTTGTAAGAATTTCGTCTATTCTTAAAGGAAATGAAAAAATTCGCATGAAATACTCAGTTTCCTTTATACATAGAATCTCGTTTCTTATAAGGCGGCCTTACAAGTTCTCATAAGTTATTTATAAGTTACTTAGAATATTCTTAAAAGTACACTGTAAGTATCTAATAAGTTTTTTTGAAAGTTTCTTGTTAGTTTTTTATAATATGTTACTTATACGCTTCTTATAAGTTTCTCATGAGTTCGTCATAAGTTTCTTACAAGTTCCTCATAATTTTCTCAAAAATGCCTTGTAAGGTTCTTATAAGTTTCTTAAAAGTTCCTTATATGCTTCTTCTAAGTTTCTCATGAGTTTCTAATAAGTTTCCTGTAAGTTTCTTGAAAGTTCCTTATATGCTTCTTATAAGTTTTTAATACATTTCTCATTAGTTTCTCAAAAGTTTCTCAGAAGTTCCTGATAAGTTTCTTATAATATCACTGATTTTTTCGTATAAGGCCACCTTATAAGAATCATGAAAATTTTGAGAATTTCATAAGATCGTCTTAAGAGCAATATAATTTTTATAATACTTAGAATCTTGTAAGAATTTCGTCTATTCTTATAAGAAACGAAAAAATTCGCACGAAATACTCAATTTTCTTTATAGAATTTCGTTTCTTATAAGTTCTCATTAGTTATTTATAAGTTACTTAGAAGATTCTTAAAAGTACACTGTAAGTATCTAATAAATTCCTTGAAAGTTTCTTGTAAGTTTCTTATAGGTTCCTAACACGCCTCTTAATTTCTTATAAGTTTCCATGAGTGATGTTACAGTTTTTAAACATTTTTTTGACCTCCCCCCCCCTTCCTTCTGCCACAATGTGTCACAAATTCGCGGACTCCCCCTCCTCCCTTGTGTCACGTCACAATGTGAAATTTGAAAGGGGACAATAATTTTTTTGTATCCAATTCAGTTTAATGATATAAGAAAATCAACATCGAAGAGTTTTTTTCAGTTTTTTTCGAAATAGGTGTCATACTTGAAAAATTCTACAACAATTCGAAGTTTCAAAATCTAATAAAATCCCAGAATTCCGAAAAATGTTTGAAACCCATGAAATTTTGAAATTATTCTCAAATTACGTTGCTTAGTAAGTAGTATAAGTACGTAAAAAACCGGTCTAAAATTCGGAAAATTCTATGATTTTCGGTCTTCTAACAAATCCCAAAACTTTAGCTTGTACCGGAAAATTCCGATCTTGGAAATTAATTTTCCTGTATTTCTCCTTGAATAACTTCATTCTCTACTTGAGTGAAAAAGAAGCCCTCCGAAAAAAAAATGGGTAAAAAATAGACTCGTGAAGTTTCAAAGAACTCTGATAAGCGGAGGAAGAACAAAGTAGGTAAAAAAGTCACGGGAAAAGTAAAGTACGAGGGTGGAAGTCGAAGACAGTGCATCGACCCAAACGCGTCAGTTCTGAAAAGGGGTAGTTTCTCTGTGCGTGTTATTACGCACCTCGCACTGAAGATCAAAGAAAAATATCTTGTAAGCCCATTTATCACGTTTCCTTTGGCATGAGCAAAATTGCGACTGAAGGCTCAAACGAAGAAAGTTTCTTTAATTTCCAGAGAAATTACAGATTACACCGAGCCGAAATCGCAAAGGGAAAGTTTTTATGTATTTGGAAAATGTTTAAGAAAATCGAAAAATGAATCGTGAAAATGAAATGAACTTGTAAGTTCTTATATTACAGCCTTAGTTATCATGAATTTCTTATTAGTTACTTGTTAGTTCCTCATAAGTTTCTTTTAAGTTCCTCATAAGATCCTCACGAGTTTCTTATGGATTTCTCATAAATTTGGAAAAGGTTTTTTATAAGCTCCTTATAAGTTTCTTATAAGTTCAACGATTCTTTCAAGGTGACCTTACGAGAAATTAATTTTTTTAATAATAAGAACAAAATCTAAAATATATACAGACATTTATTCTCATAAGGACAGTTTTCAAACTACTTGAAAAGAGTTACAGTTCCTTCTGAGATCACCTTATAAAGATCTGAAACTTTTAAGAATTTCATAAGGTCGTCTTAAGAGAAATTAAATTATCATAAAATTTATAATCTTGTTAGAATTTCGTGTATTTTTAGAAAAATCGACGAAATTCGTACAAAATACCAAATTTCACTATCACAATTTTGTTTCTTCGAAGGCGCATTGTGAGTTCTTATAAGCTTCTTAGAAGTTTCTTGTGAGCTCTTTATGAGCTTCATGCAAGTTTCTTATCAGTTCTTTATGAGTTTGCTATAAGTTTCTTATGAGTTTCTGATAAATTTCTTATGAGTTTCTTATAAGTTTCTTAGAAGTTCCTTGTAAATTTTGTATGACTTTCTTATATGCTCCTTATAAGATTCTCATGAGTTCCTTATAAGGTCCTTTTAAGTTTCTTCGAAGTTCCTTGTAAGTTCATTATAAGATCCTTTTAAGTTTCCTAGAAGTTTCTTCTAAGTTTCTTATAAGTTTCGTAAAAGTTCCTTATATGCTTCTTGTAGGTTTCTCATAAGTTTCTTATTAGTTCCTCAAAAGTTTCTCATGAGTTTCTCGTAAGTTCGATTAAAGTTTCTTAAACGTCACTTGTAAACTTCTTATGAGTTCCTTTCAAGTTACCTACAAGTTCCTTTTAAGTTTCTTATAAGTTTCTTATATGCTCCTTATAAGTTTCTTGAAAGTTTCTTATATGCCTCTTATAAGTATCTTAAAAGTTCCTTATATGCTTCTTATAAGTTTCTCATAAGTTCCTTACAAGTTTCTTATAAGTTCCTTCTAAGTTTCTTATAAGTTCTTTTCAAGTTTCTTAAAAGTTCCTTAAAAGTTTCTTAGGAGTTTCTTAAAAGTTCCTCATATGCTCCTTACAAGTTTCTTATAAGTTCCTTCTAAGTTTCTCATAAGTTTCTTATTAGTTACTGAAAAGTTTCTCATAAGTTCCTTATGAATTTTTTACTATTTCACAGATTTTTTCCTAAAACGATCACTTCATAAGAGTCGTAAAACTTTTGAGAATTTTATAAGGTCGTTTTAGGAGAAATGTGACTCTTATACAATGTATAATCTTGTAAGAATTTCGTTTACTCTTATAAGAATCGACAAAATTCTTGAGAAATATTCAACTTCCTTTTTACAATTTCGTTTCTTATGAGGCGACCTTATAAGTTCTCATAAATTCCTTTAAAGTTTCTGAGAAATTTCTCAGGAGCATATTACAAGTATCTAATAAGTTCCTCAAAGGTTTCTTGTAAGTTTCTTATAAGTTCCTTATATGCTCCTTACAAGTTTCTCATGAGTTCCTTATAATTTTCTCATGAGTTCCTTAAAAGTTTCTTATAAGTTCCTGATAAGTTTCTTATAATTTTCTCATGATTTCCTTATAACTTTCTTATAAATTTCCTAAAAGTTCCTTTTAAATTTCTTGTAAGTTTCTTAAAAGATACTATGCTACTAAGATATGCTACTTATAAGTTTCTTAGAAGTATATTAAAGTATCTTATAAGTTCCTTAGAAGTTTCTTATAAGTTTCTTACATGCTTCACATAAGTTTCTAATAAGTTCCTTATAAGTTTCCTAGAAGTATATTATAAGTATCTTATAAGTCCTTAAAAGTTTCTTATAAGTTTCTTACATGCTTCTTATAAGTTTCTCATGAGTCTCTTACAAGTTCACCGATTTTTTCTCATAAGATAACCTTACAAGAATCGGATAACCTCACAAGAATTGCTAACAACATGTGACATAATTTGTGGAAGCTCCCTTATCAATTTCCCGGGAATCCTGTCAATGCAAAATCTCTTCGGACTAACAATAACAAGCCGACTCGCGGTCTCGTTAGTTTTTCACAGTCGTTTGCGATTCTAATGAGATATGAATTGCACGTTGCTCGCCGTGCGACTATTGTTGGACTGCGGCCAAAGATCGTGGCGTGTTTCACCTATCGAGGCACGTATCCATGCACGGGAATACATCATGAATAAAGAGCCTCGAACCGGGAAGAACGAGCGCTAATATTAGTTCATTTTCCCATCAAACTCGCGAGACGTGAGAAGTCTCTTTAACTAATCGCCGTAATTCATTACGAATGCACAGCGATTTTTCTCAAGACTCGTGCGAACCAAATTTAACCCTTTCCTATACAGGGAACTCGCAATCGAATTTAAGTTAATTTTACATTCGAATGTTTTTGTAATTATCAGGGCAACCCAAAATATTTATATTTTGAATGTTGGAAAATGAATATTTTACTGATATAATTCTGCATTCTCGTAAGTATTTTTCAACTTTTTGCATGTTCGAGTTTTTACACTTTTGGAAAACTTCACAAATTATTGAAACTACAAAATTTCGAAAAATTGAAATGTTTCAGGATGCTTCAAAACTTTGAAATTCAGAAAAATTCTTATCAAAATATAGAAATCCCAACTTTTCTAGACTCTGAGAAGATTCATTATAATTTCCGAAACTTCCGGAACTTTGGAAATTCTAAAACTGTACGAGCTAAAAATTTTACGGTTTTTCTTGATATTCTACAAAACTTTTGGAAATTATTTGAAATTTTACAAACTTACAAATTCCAAAATTTCTAGAACGACTAGAACTGAAAATTTTTACAGATCTCCAAAGTTTTGATATTCCAAAATTTTTGAAGCTGCGAGCTATAAAAATTCAAAAATTTTTTAAATTCTTCAAAGCTCGGAAATGTAGGAACTTTCAAAATTCCAATTCCCGAAATGTACGAAATTTTATAATGTTTTAAAACTTGATAATTCTAGTATTTTTAAAAATGCTAAAGTTTCATAATTATTTTCGCAAAACTTCCGAAATTTCCACATTTCTTGAAAACTTCACCAATTTTTTAAAACTACAAAATTTGAAAATATTCAAATGTTTCACGACACTTCCAAATTTCAAAATTCACCAAATTTTTCATCTAACAATCGAAACATCAGCTTTTCTCAACTTTGAAATGATTCGAAAATTCCGAAACTTTCAGAAGTTTAAAAATTGTTCAACTGTATAAGCTCAAAATTTTACCATTTTTCTAAATTTCCCAAAACTTGGAAATTATTTCAAATTCTACAAATTTCGAAATTCTAAAATCTCCAGAATTTCAAAATTTGAAATATCTCCAAAGCTTCGATACATCCAAAATTTTCGAAGCTTCGAAAAACATCAAAATCCTTTAAAATTCATCGAAATTCGTGAAAACTCGAAAATTCCAGAACTTTGAAAATTCTCGAAACGTTCAGAACTTCATAATATTGCAAAATTCGAAAATTCCAGTATTTTTTCGACTCTGGAATGATTAAAAACTTCTTACAATTCCAGAACATTAAAAATTCCAAAACTTGATGAACTCGAAATTCTAAGATTTTTTGAAGTTGTCCAAAAAATTGTCATTATTTTTTCAATTCTCGAAACTACAAAATTCCAAAATGTCTAAAGTTCTAAAATTTCGAATATGTCCAAAGCTTCAATACATTCAAATTTTTCGAAGCTTTAAAGCTATAAAACTTCGAAATTCTTTAAAATTCTTGAAAATCTTAAAATTTCCGAACTTGGGGATTTTTCGGAATTCTTTAAACTTCGAAATTCCAAAATCTCCAGAATTTCAAAATTTTAAGTATCTCCAAAGCTTCGATACATCCAAAATTTTCAAAGCTTCGAAAAACTTTAAAATCCTTTAAAATTCATTGAAACTCGTAAAAACTCGAAAATTTCAGAACTTGAAAATTCTCGAAACGTTCGAAACATCATAATGTTTTAAAATTCAAAAATTACAGTATTTTCTCGACTCTGGAATGATCCAAAACTTCCGAAACTTACAAAATTCCAAAACATCACGAGCTCAAAATTTCAAGATTTTTTGAAATTGTCCAAAATGTTAAAATTATTTTCAATTCTCAGATCTACAAAATTCCAAAATCTCTAGAACTGCAAAATTTCAAAATCTTTAGAGCTCCACAATTTCAAATATTTCCAAAGCTTCGATACTTCCAAAATTTTCGAAGCTTTAAAGCTATAAAACTTCAAAATCCTTCATAATTCTCAAAAACTCGAAAATTTCAGAACTCTGAAAATTTCCGAAACGTTCAACACTTCATGTTTCAAAATTCAAAAATTCCAGTATATACTTTTGAAATTTTCCAAAGATTCAAAATTTTCGAAATGTCATAATTTTTTATGCAAATTTCGAAAATTATCACATTTCTTAAAAACTTCACAAATTCTAAAAAAATACTTGAATAATACTTAAAAATCTCAAAACACTAAAATTCTTCATGCTTCAAACTTTGAAATCCACCAATTGAATTCACCAATAATTCGCTCCCAAAGTATAGAAAAATAAAATAAATATTACAAATATTTATTATTCACCAAAAACATTTCAGCCTTTCTTTTGTAAATAAAAAATAAATACTCCAAAGTTATTCTTAAATATTTTAGGTTCCTAATGATCTTATTGTCATCGATTGCATAAAATGATCAATTCTGAATCATTTTTATAAGAATTTCAATTAAATTCCGACCGATTTCTCTACATTCCTCTGCATCCCAGTCACACCAAATAATCACATCATCGATACCCCGACGAAATTACTCGCACGCAACCGAAATACACAATCCGTCGTGATAGACGATTAATCACGACGACGCTCATTAAAGGAACGTCAATCATCGCGGGCCGCGATGTCGGAGCGATTCGCGAATGCTAATTGAAGCACGATTGACGTCTCTCATTTTCGCAACGCGCGCGCCTCGCATGCCAATAAACGCCGCGACCAAATGCTTTCCCGGGAAAAAAGAGATCGAACGAAAAAAAGGAGAATCATCAACGTCTTGGTCCACGCAACAGGTGGATATGGCGTGTCTCGAATTAATTGTTTCTTATCGCTAACGAGCCGAGTTTTGCTCATCGCGCGCCGTTTCACCGCTCGCCAACATCGTTCGGGGGAACTTTAATGCCCGGAAAACACGCAGCCTTGTACTCTTTGATTGGGCTTAATTTTACTGTCGTCGTTCGTTCACGGTATTACCAATGATTTTAGGAACAATCTTCTTTCTTGTTCCACGAGAGTTACAGTAGAATGTTAACATGGATTTATCATCGGTCATGATTCGTCAAGTTGAATTCAACAGTCATTTCGTCATGTCAGCTGACTTTGGCATGATAACATAATCAGTTAAATTTGATAATTAATGTTATCAGCTAATTTTGGGGACTATTTGATTTTGACAACATCATTCCTATCGGTTCCGATCAAATTCCATTGATCTGATCAATTCCTACTGATAACCCATCAATTCCCACCAATTACCATCGATTCAGAACAATAACCATCACTTCCTATTGATTTTTATCGATTTCTATTGACTCCCATTCATTCATATCAACTCCTATTAGATCTTGTCGATTCCCATCAATTCCCACAAATTACCATGGATTCCCATCGACTTCTACTGACTCAAATCAATTTCTATAGATTCCTATTGATTCCCATTGATTTCCCATCAATTCCTATTCATTCCTATCAATTCATACCAATTCATATCAATTTTCATTGATTCCCATTGATTCCCACTAATTACCATCAATTCCAATCAATAACCATCACTTCCTGTTGATTGTTATCCATTCCTATCGACTTCCATTGGCTCCCACCCATTCATATTAGCTCCTACCAATTCCCATCAATTCCTGTCGATTCTCATCAATTCCCACAATAAATATTGATTCCCATCGACTTTTACTGACTCCCATCAATTTCTATGGATTCCTATCGATTCCCATTGATTCCTATCAATTCTCATTGATTTCAATTAAATCCCATCAATTCCTGTACATTCCTATCAATTCATACCAATTCTCATCAATTTTCATTGATTCCCATTGATTCCCGTAGATTCCTATTCATTCCTACCAATGCTTATCAATTCCCATCAATTCCCACCAATTACCATCGATTCCTATTGACTGCGACCCACTCCTATCGATTCCCATTGACATCCATTCCTTCATTCATTCATACTAACTCCTATCGATACTCATCAATTCCCATCGATTCCCATCAATTTCTGTGAATTCCTATCAATTCCCATTGGTTCCAATAAATTCCCATTGATTTCTATCAATTTCCATATATTCACACAAACCCCCATTGACTCCCATCAATTCCTATCGATTCCTACCAGTTCTCATCAATTCTCACCAATTCCCATTGATTCTCATAAATTCCCATAAATTTCTGTCAATTCTCATCGACTCGCATCATTTCCTACTGATTCCTTGATTTCCATCAATTCCTATAAATTCCCATTTCTATAGATTTCCATCAACTCTCATTGATTCCCATTAATTTTTATTCATTCCCATTAACTCACATCAATTCCTGTTGATTCCCATCGATGCCCATCAACTTCTACTGATTCCCATCAATTTCTATGAGTTCCTATCAATTCCCATTGGTTCCTATAAACTCCCATTGATTACTATCATTTTCCATAGATTCCCATCGTCTTCTACTGACTCTCATCAATTTCTATGGATTCCTATCGATTCCCATTGATTCCCATTGACTTCCATTGACTCTCATCAATTCCTATTCATTCTTATTAATTCCCACCGATTCTCATCAATTTTCATTGATTCCCATTGATTCCCATTAATTCCCACCAATTACCATCAATTCCAATCAATAACTATCAACTCCTAATGACTGTTATTCATTCCTATCAATTCCCATTGACATCCATTCGTTCATTCATACCAACTCCTATCGATTCTCATTAACTTTCATCAATTCCCATCGATTCTCGTAAATTCTCACAAGTTATCATTGATTCCCATCGAATTCTGCTGACTCCCATCAATTTCTATGAATTCCTATCAATTTCCATTAA
>JAPYZK010006289.1:0-13502 GCA_030522785.1 Platygaster equestris
TAATTTTGAGGTTAGGGTTGGGGAGTTTGACGTTTCGATACATGTCGAGTCGCTCGTCCGCCATCTTGTTTCTATTATCCGTGCGTAAACGGTCGCTAAGCTGAGCGTGAGTGAGTAAATAGCTATAGGTCGTTAAGATGAGCGTGGGTGAACAGCTTATTCGCCCACTAGTGGGTGAACAAGTTCATCGCTTGCACGCCATACGTCAACAATTAGGTAATCCATTATTTTGTCCACTCTCAGTTGGTCCACGAAATTACATATTTTTCGCGGGAGTTGAATAAACATTCTTGATGCGGTTTTGCAACAATGAGGGGCACCGAAAAAGGCGCAGTAACCTCAAATTTGTCGAATTTTGAAATTCCCAACCTCGAATTTGAAAATATCAATGGGGAAAAATCCGGATTTTCCGAGTTTCTTATCAGAGTTAACTCGATGGGCTTACTCAAATTAACTCGTGGATACTCTAAGAATTAAAAAAAAAAAAAAAAATGACTTCAGCATGACAGCGTTCTACATTCGAATATAACTGGCGCACGAACGAAATTGGTACCTTTACCTTAGCACGAAAGCGGCAGCATCCCGTAAGGGCGAGTTTACGAGCCAAATTACCCACCACGCAATTCGACTGCCTGCCCACGTAACTTTCATTGCGCTGCTTTACGATCGCGGGGCCCATTCCACCAACGGAATTCCGACATTTTTTTTTGTTTTTCGCTTTTTTATCAAGCAGCAGCGGGACAGGCCCCGCGTCGACACTTATTATGCCTCCGTGGATCCTCTCGACTCGCCCTCGGACGACGCGGATTTTACGACGCTGCAAGTGCAATAAGATAAAGCCGAATTTGGGGGATCGACTCTCGATCGCTTTTGAGGAATTCGATGAATCCCCATTTCTTCGTGCTCCTCGTTAAGGGTCGAAAAGTGATTCTATATCGTGAATTCGGAAATGGAGGGCGTGGATGAAAAGTGGGGATGGAATGCTCCAAAAGAGCGATATATTTTATGCGCAGTATAATATATATCATCTTTTGTGTATTCTTCAAAAGAACCAAATTTGGAAATTGCTTCTCCAAATCCTATTCGAGTTGGAATCATGGGTAGGTACATCTCGCAAAAGTGCAGGGACATCGAAAATTTTCAAATCATTCTCCTACTCGATTCTAAATATATGCAGAAAGAAGGGAATCCTACTTTTCATAAAATGCTTCCTAAGTACATCAAACCTCAATTCAAATTACAGTAGAGCCTTTTTTTTACGCATGCACATGGATGGCCCTTTTTCATGCACGAAATGTGGGTGCAAAATGCCATTTTTCATTGATATATTATAGCAGTGCGGAATAAGTGTGCGCAAATAGTATGTTTCTCAACGAGTGTAGAAGGAGCTTTTTTTACGAATGTGAAGTTTGCAAGACGAACCGAAGGTGAGTTTTGCAATCACATTCGTCAAGGACTATATTATTCCAACAACGTGGAGAAAATTCGATTTTTGACATTCTGAACCGTAGAGAAAATCGCATTTTCTCCACGGCGTTGGGAAAACGCTATTTTGCCACTGTTTCTGGAAATATTTCCGCATCAGTTTTATGAAATTATCAATATGTGTAAAAATTTCGACATTTCAAGAAATTTTGACGAACTCCCCAAATTTTTCAAAATTTCCAAAATTTTCAATAGTTCCGAAATATTCAGAATTTCTTAAATTTTGAGTTTTCATAATTTGGAAAATTTCTAAAATTCACGAAATTTTGTGAATGCGTATAACTTCCGGAATTCACAAGTTTACAATTATGTTGTGAATCTCCAAAATTTCTGAAAATTTCCAAAATTTCCAAAAATTTCCGCTATTTCCAAAATTCTGAAAATATCCAAAATTTTCCGAAATTTCCAAATTCTGCAGGTTTACCAAAATTTCTAGAATTTCTGAAATTCTCAAAATATCCAAAATTTCCAAAAATTTCCAAAATTCTAAAAATGTCCGCAAATTTCAAAAATTCTTGAAATTTCCAAAATTTCTAAAATTCTCAAAATTTCCGAAAATTTCCAAAATTCTTAAAATTTCCGGAATTTCCAAAATTCTTGAAATTTCCAAAATTTCTAAAATTTTCAAAATTGCCGAAAATTTTCGAAATTCTCAAAATTTCCAATATTTACAAAAATTTTCAAAATTTCCGAAAATTTCCTAAATTTCAAAAAATTGTTTCAATTTTTAAATTCCTAATAATTTCTAAAATTATTAATATTTCGAAAAATTATGAAATTTTTGAATATTCCGAAAACTTTCAAACTTTTCGAAAATTTTTAATTTTTTAAAAAATTCTGAAAATTTCGATTTCAATTTTTCGTGCACTCAAAAGCGCCATCTTTGTGTATTTGTAAAAAAAGCACTGTATGCAACAAGTGCGCAAGATAGGTTAGCCCGTGAGTGTAAAGTTTGAAACACTCAACTTCGGCTAGCACACTCTCGACTCCAGCTCACGCACTCGACTTCGGCTCATGCACTCGACTCCAGCTGCACGCACTCGCTACGCTCGTGCGTTCGCCTACGCCTCGCGCGTTCTCCTTCGTCTCGTTTTGCGTTCGCCTCCGTCTCCTGTTCCAAACTTAACACTCACGGAATAACTATTTTGCGCAATAGTTACATAACGTACTATTTTCATATCATTAAATTTTTCAAGTCGGAAAAGAGATGTATCATGTGAACCATTGAAAAATGGCCTCTCGGCATACCATATTATCAGATCATGAATCGAAGCAACAAAAGGACGATTGCCCGATCAACAAAAGACAAGCCCCGCACAATCTTTGGAATCGTCGCTGAGTAATTTCCAGTCACTTATTGGGGAACGCGATAAAAATTCGATTTTATCCCCGGCTACCTAATAGCGCCTCGTAAGGACCCGGGTAGAGAGTGAAAAAAGGCGTTTTTCGGCGGGACCCCGCGGATTTTACGAGGCTTATAAAAATGATAGCACCGCGCGCCGAACACGAAATTCGAGGGGCCCGAGTCATACCGGGGCCCCTAGAAACGGCCAATTTTTTTACCCCGGCTCGACTGGTTTTCGCCAAAAATAGTAGGCGTTAATGAGCTAGCGATTCATCCTAGACCACGAGCGCGCGAGACACCCTCAAAATATTATCATCTATTACTACAATACATCAACTATTCCCCGATTTTCAATTCAAATTTTTACATTTTCAAAGCGCTTTTCCGGAAATATTTTTCATTTTCATGCTTTCTTTTTCACTCGTCCCATTTTTCAATATTTTATATCCAACTGCCTTTTTTTCACGAGTACGAGGAAACAATCAACTTGAACCCAGTAAAATTAAATCTAGAAATTTACGACACAAATGTGTGTCGACACAATCCGTCCAACGGAGAGAAAAAATGTCTTCTGAAACATTTCGCAAAAAAATACTCCGTAATTTTCGTTCTGGGACTTGATTCCAAAAATTCGGCTTTTGAAATCAAAAACTTGTCGTCTGAATTCTCCAATTCCACAACTTTTTAATTGAGAAGCCATCAATTGTCAACACTTGTAGTAGTATTCTAGTACATTCTCAACATACCGGTCACCACGACGATAGAAAGACGCTCAATCGGGAATGTTGTTATATCGCTCCTGCGTCTTCTTCCAGAGCGCTCTCTTTTTTTCGTCGACCGGGCTCGGGCCGAAATCCTCCAAATCGACACCGGGTGCTCCAAGACCGGCTTTATTTGACTTGTTGACGAGCGGTACCTGGAAGAAAAAATTGTTTGGAATTTCAGTGCTGAGGACATTGGTTTTGAATGCATTTCGGGAAAACAGGGGTCTCCGATACGACTCGAACATTTTTAAAAATCACGTAAGAAAAATGAGAATCTCTATAATAATCAGAAGAGTATTTCCCACGATTCATTCATCGATTTGTAAGATATCTATATATTTTCTTCGTAAAGAGTAGACGAATGGACAGAGAAAATTGAATAAAAACCTTTGTAAACTTTGGCGTTACAGAGCAATTTCCCGACCGCTACCCGAGTGGAAAAAATTGTCAAAATTGTATCACAATACATCACACTGATATCACTTTCGTATCAATCAACTGATATATTTTCCAAACATCAAAATTATGAAAACCAAATATTTTTATACTGATATACGAAATAATATATAAAAATTATATACTGCTGATCGCAGTTTCGTGACATTCATTTCATATTTTAAAACTCGCGCATAATATAAGAAAAAGGAGCCCATAACCTGAAAACTTGCAGTAAAAATCGTGAAATTAGTGATGAAAACAAAAAATTTTCTCATTTCAGCTGCAAAATATTTTCATAGCAGAGAAAAGTATGATTAACAAAATTCCTGCTGCACTCTGCAATCAAGGATCTTATAGGAATAATTATATATATATATATAAATATTTTATATAGATACGTTGAACAATGTTGTATTCCTGATGTAACAATTAAATAACAACTTCATAATTACAGAAACAACAAAGTGTAAATGCATTGTAAATGGCAGTGTGTTATAATTTTTTCAGGACTAAATGTCACAATCTCAAATACAACAGCACGCAGTATTCCGAAAACATAAAACAAATATTTCGAAAAATATAAAAGTACTTTTCGTAATGTTATTGGCATATTTTTGAAATACTTCGTGTTGTTTACATAAAATTGTATCGAATATAAATAAAAGGATCAATGTCACAAAAGAGCTTCCAAAATGATACCACCCTGACATATTTTTCAATATATCACTCGAACATCATTTTATTTGTATGACAGTGACGTAAGTCACCGATCGACATTTAGTATCACTTTTTTATCACTCTGACGTATATCACAGCATACTGTAAGTGATATAAAAATGAAGGAATTTTTACCTTTCATTTCCACTCGGGTAAATGGAAAATTATAAATATCATTCTGGAAGAAATATCTGCAAAATCGATGATATTTCGAAACTCATACGATTATATTCCTCGGCTTCGCCTCGGAATATAAACTCGCATTCGTCCAAAAAAACTTTGGGCCCTTTGGAACATACGATACTTTATACACCGAAGGCAATAAAAAGGTTTTTCGGGCCCGAGCAGGCCAATAAAGGACCGTTTATTGTACTGAGGTGTATTGAAAAAAAAAATCGTTCAAGTTGTCAGAATGTTACACAAAATTGAGTAGACATCGAAATATACCATTTTTATCAAATTTTAGTAGTATTTCTTTCAAAATTACTATCCCAGCCAAAATTTACCAGTTTATGGAAGACGTACAAATTTTTCAAGTGAATTTACATAACCTCATACAAATGACCCTTAATAATTTGTGAAATCTAAAAAAAAACGATGTCTTAGAACTCGCTTTTTAGTTTCAATGTCAAAACACATGTACAGTTGGATCTCGCTAGAGCGTGATTCGTTAGAGCGCGCTCTAATTTACCGTGAAGATTTCGGCAGCGATAAGGCTCCGAGTTTCACAGCAGGGAATGAATTCCGGAAGCCTGGAAAGTCATTAAAGCTTTGTCATTTTTGGGTTTGGGTCCCTGTTTCTACCCGTCTTATCGCTCTCTCTCAAAAGCGTTATGTTTACTTAAGACCCCCGAGACGAGCGCTCTGGCGAGATCCAACTGTACATTGTAATTTTCAAAAAAAATCGGCCTCACAGTCAAAAGGGGGCAAGAGTCCGAACTCTTCCTCGATTACCCTACAGTCAATAGAAACAACTAAATAAGCGCGTAAATGTCAAGTAAATAATGAAGGGGAGCAAGGGAAAGCAAAGGAGTCTCGGACCGTCGACGCTAACACAAGTGGGTTGTAAAATACAATAGAGGTCGAGCAGATATCTATGTTAATTCGGAAGAATCGTGATAAAAATGTCTGGTGGGTACGACGGGGCACGATCAAAGTTTTTCCTCCTCGCATTTTTTGCTTTCTCCCCTCCCGTCTCTCCAACTGGAGCCTCTCACAGGACTACAGCCCAAAACTTGTTTTTCTCTATCTCCTTAAGTGGGAAAAATTCGCAGTTGCATGATTTCAGGTCCCTCAAACTGGACAGCAAAAACAGTATAGGCAACAATGACAAGTGTTTTCAATTCGGAACAATTTTTCGTTCAGTGCCAATGTTTCGTGGTAAAAATATATTTTTTCGATCTAGTGCTAATTCTAATCTCAAGCTGGCACACACCTTCCGAATTTTTTCATCAAAATTGAGTTTAAATGACGAAAAATTAGCACTATTTTGTCTTGCCAGTTTAAGGGACCTTACGATTACCTCTCCAATGCCGAATTCAACTTGTTGCCTGCCAAATTTAATGTGAACGCGATTCATTCAATTTCACGGAATAATTTAAGCTGACGCGATAACAGACGACGATATAGACGACGAGAATTACAAGCGAGCGTCGTCGTCTGCGGGTACCTGCCCCCTAGCCGTCTCGCAATAAAAGATCGAGCCTCGAGATTCGGGATCCTGATCACAGACAGAGGAACAGATACGTTTCGGTGGCCCTTTATCGTGTCTGAAACTCGAGGGACCGCTTCAACTTTCGTCTCGACCAGAATTACTGATGGTAGAGAGAGAGAGATTCTCGTACGTACGTACGTATTTAGGTTAAGTGTTGCCCTCCCCGGCTTTCGGCTCGTCTGTTGGTCGTCACTGCTTGTAAATGAGAGATGGTGCATCGGCCTTACGGCTGCGAGGGACTTGACTTACTTAGAAACAAGAGGGACGAAAATGAAGAGGATGAAAAGAGGTTGAGGGGTGATTAAGGGGATGGAGAGGGATGTGGAGCGTACACATCATCCCCCTTTTTTCCACCATGTTCTTTTTCGGTGGAGTTGCTTTTCGCTGTGAGTTGGATTTATGAATGTCTAGAGATTAAACATTTTTTTGGGCAGGTCAAGACTGTTTTGAAACAGTTCAAAACTTTCGGGATCCATTTTTGAAACTTGATTCATTTTTCATGCATGCATGCATGCATGTATCAATAAATATACTATATTGCCGGCTGCGCGCGAACCACCGTTCAGATTTTTATGTATTTTCGTCTATCCGGTCTAAGCGATTAATTTCGACTAATGCATTTCTTTGGACGTTTGTGCAAACGTTTTATCCGTGCGAAATCTATAAATTATTGTCAGGAACCAATGGGAATCAACGGAAATTAATTGAAAATTATTGAAAATCGACGGAAATTGATACAAGACTCTAGGAATGAGTGGTAATCGATGGGAATTCATGGGAATTGATAGAAGTCGATGGAAATTGATGGGAATTAATAGGAACTGATGGGAACTTATAGTATGTCATGGGAAAAGATGGAAATTCATGAGAAATGATGGAAACTCATGACAAATTATGGAAACTCATGGTAAATGACGGAAACTCATAAGAAATGATGGAAACTCATGGGAAATGATGGGAATCTATTGAAATTAATGGTGATCGATGGTAATTATTGGGGATTGATGGGAATCTATAGGAATTCTTGGGAATTCATGAGAAATGATAGGAATTAATGGAAATTATGGCAATCAATGAGAAATGATAGGAATTGATGGGAAACGATGGGAATCGATAGGAATTGTTAGTAATTTATGGGAATTCATGAGAAATGATGGACATTCATGAGAAATGATAGTAAATGATGGAAACTCATGGAAAATAATGGGAATTGATGGTAATCGACGGTAATTATTGGAGTTTGATGGGAATCTACAGAAATTCTTTGGGATTCACAAGGAATAATGGGAATGAATGGAAATGATAAAAATTAATGGAAAATGATAGGAACTGATGAGAATTGACAGACATCAATGGGAATTGGTGGAAAATGATGGGAATCAATAGGAATTGTTAGGAATTTATGAGAATTCATGGAAAATGGTGGAAATTCATGAGAAATGATAGGAAATGATGGAAACTCATGAGAAATAATGGGGATCTATCGGAATTGATGGTGATCGACGGTAATTATTGGAGATTGATGGGAATCTATAAGAATTCTTGGGAATTCACGAGAAATGAGAATTAATGGAAATGATACCAATTAATGGGCATTGATGGGAAATGTTGAGAATCCATGGGAGTTAATGGGAAATTATGGGAATCAAAAGGAATTGTTAGGAGTTTATGGGAATTAATTGAAATCGATGGGAATTCATGGGAAATGATAGGAATCTATAGGAATTGCCGGGAAGTGACGGAAATTGATGGAAAATGATGGGAATTCATGAAAAATAATTGGAATTGATGGAAAATGATGGGAAACTAGGAACTGATGGAAATCTATGGAAATTGATGGGAAACTTACTGAATTTGCGGGAGCGGCGGGGGAGAGTGGGGGGGAGGGTGCATGTTTTTTTATAATATAGGGAGATACAATATGAACTTTTGAATTCATGAATTATGAATTTCGATATCGAAACGGACGAGTATAATAAGATAAATAATAAGGCATTTTTTCCAACCAGAACTAGATCGTTACAAGTTTTGATGAGATAATGATTCTATGGCTGCAAACTCATAATAAATCTACCTTTTTCACATAACATAATATTCAATCATGCAAACATAAAAAAAAATCAGGTTCACAAATGATCGATTGAAAGAACAATACTCGCGAGCTATATCCCAGATGTTGGATACAAATTCGATTATCTAGAATATCATCAGATTATAATTGAATTCAAATAAGATAATTTTCATTTCTGCAAAGAATCAAAATGCACTCGAAATTTCCTTCAACTTGCATGTTATGGACAACCTGACACAAAGTGAATGTGTCAAACTTGTTTATTACCCGATTTTTTAGAATAAAGTTTAGAAATAATCACAACTCAATAATTTTTCCTAAAAGGCTTTCCAAAACATTGACCGTATTTTCCCATCGCTTCAACGTTTTACACGTGTATGAGAATTATACATGTGAAAAAAACACTCATTCAAAATCTGCTTCGATTTCACGTTCATACGAGTCACATATCGCTCGGAATCCCTTCAACAAAGTTAAACGCGCGCGCGGTCAAGGAAACGAAATCGAGCTGTCGCGACGGAAATTTAGGGTTCCGTCATGTGGCATTGCGGATATATGCGTCTAGACGTCGTGTAACTACTCTTTGATTGACATGTATACGACAATTCGAGCAGCGCACGCCTACTTGTTATCATTTGCCTCCGTGCCATTTGACACTGTGCAATAATGAACAAGTGATTCAACTCGGAATTATTGTGCTCGTTATCATTGGGGCTACCATAGAAAAAGTACAAACTCGAAATGAATTTTCCACAACTTTTAACCATTCTCAACTATTTCCAGGGCCGGATTAATACAGATTAATAACATTATTTTCAATGATTTGGATGTTCGAGAAATGTTGAAAGTATCGAAATTTCCAAAACTTAAAACTTACTGAAACTTTACACTCGTGCAACTTGAAAAGTCTTTTCTTTTTTTTCAAAATTCTGAAATTTTCGCAAATTTTTCGAATTTCCAGATTATAAAAGTTCAAAATCTTTTAAACTTGAAAACTTTGAAAATTTCCGAATTTTTCATACATTTTAATTGTGATAACTCTGAAAAATGAAAATATGCAAATTTTGAATCATCAAAACTTGCTGAATTCTTGAAGTTTGGACAATTTTCAAACTTTGAGATAGCCAGATTTCAGAATACGTCGAAATTCTTGAGAACTTCAAAAATTAAAAAAGTTTGAATCACTTGAATTTTGTTGAAATTTCCAAACTGGAAACTTTTTGCTGAAGACTTCAAAATTCCAGAACTTCAGAAATTTCCGATGCTCCAAACCTTCACAATTTGGAACATTTCGAAATTTCACAATTTCAAATTACTTCGAAAATTCCAAAATTTTTTAAACTTTTAAAATGTCCGAAACTACCGAAGCTAGAAAACTTCCTTATATTCTACGAAACTTTCAAATTTACTAAAATATCCGTCCCCCTAATTTTAAAAATTTCAATACTTGTCAAGCTTCTTAATTTGAAAATTCGTCAAAAATTTTCAACTTTCTCGATTTCGATAAATAAAAAGTAATGAACACCGTAAATCTCGAAAAACTTTACAATTCCAAAACTTCCATTAAAAGGCGAAAATTTTCTAGAATCCCCGATGTTTTTTCTATTTATTTCAGTTTGCCCAGGGCGCCCTTATAGATAAATCCGCCCCTGACTATTTCTCAAACCAAATACTTTTTCCTACTCCCAAAAGTAATCATTTTTCAAACTTGATTGCGAAACAGTTTCTCCAGCCTTTTTGAATGCGAAAAAAAATCGTATTTCAACCCACAAGCTACAAAAATTCGACTTTCCAAATATTAAATACGTTGCTTTTCCTTGGTTTCATCACTTCAATTTCCGACTGCAGAAATTGACCTTCGACCGATTTCGCGATCCATTGCGGTTTCGTGAAAAAATGAAATCGCGTTACGCTGCTCGTTAGTCACGGTGCATTGCTTTCCCTCGTAACAGTCTAGCCACGTTGGCCTATTTGCCTACTTTCGACCCTCGCCACAATTAATCATTGCTCGATCGGTCGGAACATTTTTTACATCATGTAAAAAGCTAAATTAATAACGGGGTCGATAGGTTAAACTCGTGCTACACCGATCGCCTTTGCTCGGGGAAAAAGTTTGCAGACGTACTTTGATCAATAAATCAATCGACGTCCGAAAAATAGAAGCTGTGCAGACGAAACCGCGTGAATCTTTCATTACTGTAGCCTTCAATTTTGTATCAAAACGTACATGACACAGCAAATCGTAAAAAATTCGCATGTTTCTATTATTTATCGAAGGAGAGGTTAAAATTGACCGGACTATGATTTTTTGGGGTGTATTTTAAGTCTATCTAATTTTTCAATAAAATTAATCAACACGATGAAACGGTGGGAAAAGGGGGTTCTTAAGGGTAACAGAAAAAAACCTAAAAACACGTCTCAACCGACCTCAAAGAACAAAAACTGTAAACAAATATTACATAACCTTCATAATATATTTTTTTCAACACGCGCACTCAAAACGCGAGTTTTTAGGTCCGTTTTAGGTCCGTCCACGTTGTGCGACCTTGAAAAAAAAAAGAACGAGAAAAAAAAACGAAAATCGACCAGAAAATAAAAACTTTCACACGAGAAAGAAATTGAAAAATTAAAACACTAAAATTTTTTTTCCCATTTTGTTCAATTTATTATTGTTCAGCTATTATTTCATTTGGTCCAACTTAAAAACCACTGTAAAGTTGAAAAAACTTTTCGTTGAGCTTTATTACCCTGATAGTGTCTGAAAAACCTCTTTGGTTTTCCATTATAATTGCAAGATTATAATGGAATTTAAATTACATAATTTTTCTCGTACAAGTCATTGTTTTCTCTGTATTAAGTACATTAAAGTAGTATCAAATAGTTACTAAAATTGTTTAATTGTTTCTGCGGAACTCAACAATCAAAAAGAATATATAAGCGATTCTAAATGACTAATCGCGTCGTTGTTCGAATTTTTTGTCCAAAGATATTACGTAGCTGAGCCAACTACCGCAGTCAGTTCGACGTATCCAACCCCCTCTAGTAGCTGAACCAACTGAATTTCAGTTGATAGCACAATCATTTTTTTCAGTGTACGAAAGTTACAACTGGCACCTTTTGGCTCGCAGAGTTTTTTTAGCCCGGAGAATATACGAATGTTAATCGAGAAAGGTCGCGATGCGAAATCGCACGGAAACGCGCCGCCGGGGAATCCCTGTAGACGCGAAGAGAGAGGAGGGATGGGGGCCGGCTAGACAGTCTGTGCCAGTTTGAAAGTTTGTCCTGATTCGGGCGTCTGGTCCCATCGGACGCCGGGACGAGTTGCGAATATTATGTTATTGCAGCCAACCACCGTTCATAATATAGATTCATTCTGCAGACGCGGTCGTATTAGTTTTCAAACTTGGCTCGTTTACAGCGACACCGCGCTGGTCTAGACTACACTGCTGTCTGCAAAGGCTCGGAATCAAATTTAAACGTCTGCTCGTGTCCGATTATTATGTTATTATACAATTGCGACTTTGCGTTTCAGTTACACTTGAAATGCGAACTTGTCCGTCGTGACGCTGCGACCGATTTCAATTAAGGGTACATACAAGTGGAAGTGCGGCAAAGCCGAAAAAGGATACGTGTAAAACCCTACTAATTTATGAGACCAACCAACTGAAACGACATGACTCTCGAATAAATTTATGTAATTGTTGACATTTTGTCGCATCAACACATGCAAATAGTCCGTAGAATCATTGCAAGTGAATTTGACGAAGTCTTAAAATTAAAAATAAATTTTTCTTATGGTTCTGAAGGTCTAATGATCCTCAAGAATCACATTTTTATTCAGAGACCATTTCAATTGCAGAGATTGCGGAATTCGCCCGGAATGCATGTCGAAATTCACATAGCAAAATATTTGAAAATTTTTTATGAACTACTGGAAATTGTAAATCAATTTTCCGAAATTCATCAGAAGTTTGGAAAATATCTTGTGTGATCACGTAAAATTACTGCGAATTTTTGCAATTTTTTTGAAAATTACAGTCATTTTCGAACTTTTTAGGAATATTTAATAAAGTTCAGTACATGACTTCAAAAATTTTCGAAAACCTCTGAACATTTTTAAAATTTGAAATGATGAAAAACGTGAAAATTTGTTCCCAATAAGATACACAACTGTTCGAAAATTTCTTAAAAATTGAAAGCTATCAAAAAACGATAAAAAATGAAGAAATAACATTAGTTAAATTACCAAAAATTATAAGAAATGTTTTCAATTTGATTTTAAAAAATGTCTTGGAATTTGGAATTTTTTCTAAGAAGTCCAATGATCATCAAGAAGCACATTTTTGATCAACGTCTATTTCAATTTCAGAGATTATTACGAAATTCGACCAAAATGAATGTTGAAATTCACATAGCAAAATACTTGAAAATTTTTTATGAACTACTAAAAATTATAAATCAATTTCCAGAAATTCATTAGATGTTTGGAAAATATTGCATGTAATTACGTAAAGATACTGCAAATTTTTGCAATTTTTTTTTAAATTACTTTTGTTTTTCAATTAATTAGTGCCGCAATCATTTCGTCAAAATCGACAATTGCCAGCGTGTGTAACACAGTACTTTCCTTCACGAAAAATACACTTAAAGTATCAATTTTGAGGTTAGAGTGAAGAAATAGTATATTGTGCGACTAGTGGGAGAAAGGGGAGATTCCTCGAGCGTGGAGATGGCATCACGAGCGTAGCGAGTGTGGGAACACGCGAGTGGAATCTCCTCTTTCGACCGATAGTCGCACACAATATTTCATTTAACAACCGCGAGAAATATGTGATTTCACGGCCCTGGCGAGCGGGGGGGAAATAATGGGTTATCTGATTGATTGACGCAATAATCGCCCTTAGAGCTTTGCTACGTACTTTAGGGAGTTAAAAACTAATTATCCCTTTCGTTGCTTTGATTTTCATC
>JAPYZK010006291.1:0-10288 GCA_030522785.1 Platygaster equestris
TTTTGGGTTTTTCGAAAGATTCGACATTCAGAGTTTCATGAAAATTTTGGAAATTGTTGGTTTTCGGAAACAATCGAAAATTTTGAAGATTGTTAGATTTTAGAAACATTTCTGAATTTTAATTTTTCTTCTTAATGAGAACATTCTAAGTTTTTCGGAAATTTGGAAATTTTATGAAAATTTCAAAAATTATTTTTTAGAAACAATCAAAAATTTCGATTTCTTCTTATTGTGAAAAATTTACGTTTTCCACAAGAAACGGAAAATTTTGATTTTTTTTTTTCAATTTCAGAATTCGAGTTTCTTGAAAAATTCAAATTTCCGAAAAATTTGAAAGTCTTCAAGTTTTTCGGAAATTTGTAAAATTTTGTGTCCTTTTCAAAATATGAAAATCTGAAAAGGTTTACGAAAGATTTCAAATTTTTATGTTTTTATTTTACTTCCAAAATTGTAATTTTTCTCAAACAATCGAAAATCTTGAATTTTCAGAAGATTACATAAATTCTAAAATTTTTTGGAATTTACTGATTTCGAAATTGTTCAAAAATTTCGAATATTTGAGTTCCTCGAAAGTTTTGAAAAGTTTAAGTTTTTCAAAAGATTTGGAAAGTCAAAAGTTTTTTAAACAACTGCAAAATTTGGATTTGTTTGGGAAATTTTTCGTCGCCCCAAAAAGAGCGACGAGAAAACGTCGGCAAAACGTCGCCCTCAACTGGCTAGGGCACGTACTTCAATCAGACCGTACCAAAGTCTAGAGTATTTTCAAGAAAGTACTGCTGCACAGAAATGTCAACAATTAGCTTAAAAAAGATTGCTGAATTTTTTGCAAGGCATTCGGAAATTTATTAGTGGGTGCAGACAGGGTCAACAATTTTATCAGCCTAAATAAGAACCACTCTAATGTGTAACGTTTGAGAAAGTGTATCTTTTCGAGCGTCTGACGATCTGGCTCTAACAATTATATTAACACGTCAAAATTTGTCGTATGAAATTTCGAAGTTTTTTGAAAGATTTGAAAATAGTGAGTTTTAGGAAACATTCTAATTCTTTGAGTGTTTTAAAAAATGTAAAAATTCAAAGCTTTTCGAAGAATTAATTTTCTATTCAAATGATCCAAGCATTTCAAGTTTTTTTGAAAATTGTAAAATCATAGGTTTTCTGAAAAATTCAACATTTCAAAGATTTTTGAAAGTTTTGGAAATTTTTAGTTTTGGGCAACTCTCGAAATTATTCAGTTTTAAAAAAAAAGTAAAAATCTAAAGTTTTTTGTGAGTATTCAACAGATTGAGTCCTCCAAAAATTTGGAAAATATTAAAGTTTTCAGACGATTTAAAAATGTTGAGTTTTTCGAGAAATCTGAAAATTACAAGTTTTCCGAATGATATAAAAATTTTACCTTCTTTGGGAATTTTAAAAATTGTTCGTTTTTAGGAAAATCTGAAATTTTTGTGTACTCGGAAAATTGTTATAATTCGACGTTTTCCGAAAACATTCGAGATTATCTTGTAATTCGTTTGAGAAATTTTGTAATTCGAAATTTTCTGGAGGGAATCTGAAGATTCAAATTTCTCAAAAAACCTAATATTTCCTAATTTTAGAAAAAATTCAGAGTTCTATAAATCTTTCAAAACCAAATCATTCGAAACACTCAAAATTTTCCAAAATCTCCAAAAAACCCAAATTCTAGGAGATCGAAAATCCCGCTCGAAAAGACACGTCAAACAAACAAAAACGTGACCAACTTCGTTTCAGCCTAAATCAATCATTCATCCCCGCCAAAACGAATGGTGTCACACGTGAAAAAACAAAAGGGAAACAAGACTTGCTTGGCAAGAGTCGAAAAAAGCGCTACTTTCATTTATTACCTAAATAACGCGTAGTCCGATGAATAACCATGAATGTTGTACGTTAAACATACTCAAAGCATTATAAGCAGACACGGAATTTTACATGTATATATAACAAAAAGTAGGCACCCGCATAACTGGACACTTGAGAGCAAAAATGGGACAAACGAGAGACGTAATTGCCGAACCTGATGTGTCCCGTTTCTTCTCCAGGCGTCTCAAACAAAGGGAGATGATGATTTCCAAATCAAAAGATGCAAAGTGCCATTTTAATCCGCTTCAGTTTTGTTGGAATGGCACTTGGCGCCTTTTGAATTCCTATGCAAATGTGTCTACACGTAACAAACCGAGTGCATGAGAGAGAGAGAGAGAGAAAATGACGTCGCGAAAAAATGCAGCAACTATTCATTTGTTTACCACGCCACGCTTTCATTCTTAGATGTTTATATTTTTATACTACATTAGTGCGCCCTTATTTAGAGGCGATCGTGACGCAAGTCTAGTCTTACGTTTACAACCCCGAAATCGTTTTTGGGATTTTTTTCTGTGTTTTACAGTCGTCACTGCATTTTTTTTTTTTTATTACTGTAAATTGTACGTGGGCACTGGGAAAAGATTCAGTTTTTGGTTGGATTTATCATTTTTGGCAATGTTATAATGTTGTTTTGTGATTGTTTTTGTAAACTAATGCAAAATTTTCTTTTTTCGTTTCCTTAGATTGTTCGAAATATTTGTTATGTATTAAATATTTGTTAACTTGGAAAAAAATGTACTGAATTTTCAGGCAACTTCAAAAATCGTATGTAAAACTCTTCAACACCGGTAATACTTGCTTAAAATTCCTTCTGATTTCCAAAAATGCTCTGAAATTGGAAAAAAAAATTATAACTTCATGGTGATAATCAAAGTAATGAAAACGAGTCTTTTCTCAGTCCACTTTGAAAATGTGTACGATGCAAATGTCTTCCCGTTGTTTTACCGCCGAAAAAGTGTTGCTGTGTAGGAATGAATTTCATTCACACGTCAAAAATTGAAACATTATGAGAAGCGACCGCGAACAAATGGGTTTTCCGCTATTCTGGATGTTTCTGGATCAAGACTCGATTCCGAATTAGCGTGCTTGAGTGTCTGTCTGTGTGTATATACACGAACAAAGGTCTAACTCTGTATTTCGATGAACGATCTCGCGAAAAAAATTTCCCCAAGCACGTTTTCCCTCAGATTTTCCTATAACCCCCATAGCCACTTTAGGGCGACGTTTTGGCGACGTTTTCTCGTCGCTTTTTTTGAGCGACGAGAAATTTCTCGAACAAATGCAAATTTTTCAATTTTTCGGAAATCTTAAACTCTCCGAATCTTTCGGAAACATTGAATTTTTTGAATTTTTCGAGAAACTCAAAATATTCAGAATTTGCGAACAATTTCGAACTCAATAACTTCCAGAAAATTTTAGAATTATCGTAATTTTCTAAGAACTCAGAATTTTTGAATGTTTCGAAAAAATTACAATTCGGAATTTGGAATAAAAACGTACAATTTAAAAATTTTTCGAAAAACTTGAAGATTTTCAAAGATTTAAAAAACTTGAATTATTAATTTTTTTTAAAAACTCAAAATTTCTCGATTTTCAAATTTTCGCAATAAAAAGACATCGAAATTTTCTATTGATTCCAAAATCTGACGATTTTCAAATTTTTCATAAAATTCCAAATGTCAAATGTTTCGAAAAACCGAAAATATTCGAATTTCCAGAAAAACTAAAAATTCGCAAACCTGTTGTAGAAATACAAATTTTCGAATTTCCGAAACAGAATTTCTTTATAAAAAACTCAAAATGCACGAGTGTTTCTAAAATCTAACAATTTTGACAAAAAAAAAAAAAAAAACTCTGACATTCTAAAATTTTCAGAAATTATCCAAATATTTCGAAAACATCAAATTTTTTTAATTTTTCGAGGAACTCAAAGTATTCAGAATTTTCGAACAATTTCGAACTCAATAATTTTCAAACAAATTGTAGAATTCTTGTAATTTTCCGAGAACTCAAAATTTTCGAATGTTCCGAAAAAATTACGATTCGAAAATTAAAATAAAAACGTACAATTTTGAAATCTTCCGAAAAACTTTAAGATTTTCGAAGATTTAAAAAACTCGAATTCTCAAATTTTTTAAAAAACTCAAAATTTCTCAATTTTTGAAGAAAAAATCAAATTTTCGCAATAAAAAGACATAGAAAATTTCGATTCTTTCCGAGATCTGACGATTTTCAAATTTTTCATAAATCTCCAAATGTCACATTTTCCGAAAAACCGAAAATATTCGAATTTTCAGAAAAAGTAAAAATTCGCAAACCTGTTCTAGAACAACAAATTTCCGAATTTCCGAAAAACTCAGAATTTCTTTTAAAAAATTCAAAATTCACGAGTGTTTCTGAAATCTAACAATTTTCAAAATTTTCGAAAAAACTCAAACATACTCAATTTTTCATAAAATCCGATATTCTCAAATTACGAAAAAACGTTGAAATTAAAAATTTTCTGAGAATCTCAGAATTTTCAATTAGAACTCAAATTCCGTAAATTTTGCAAAAAACGATGAAAAATACAATTATCATAGATTGTATGTGAGCATATTAAGATTGTACTTGTTCGAAATAATTTTGTTATAATTTTGTTCGAAAAACGCTCTAAAATTAATTTTTCGATGATTTTGACTGAAATGTGACTGAAATGTCGCCTAAACATCGCCTTTTGGAGACATTTTGGCGTCGAAATATCGTCGCTCCCAGCTGGTTAGGACCCTTTGCTTGACGTCTTCTCGAAGCATACCAAAAAATTACTTCACGTTATTAAATATCCATTTTCGAATCATTTTTCATAGATTATTCCTATTCACTTCGAGAAACTCAAAAAAAGTATCGTTTCAAAGCTTCTATCAAGAAAACTCTTGGAAAATAACAAATATAGTTGGTTCTATAAGAATTCTACGAAAGGAAAACGTGTTGAAAGGAATCATAAAGATAACGACTCTGGAACCAATTTTGATGAACAAGAATCTGTCAATCACTACCTGTGCCTGATTTTTAGTATCACTTTTATCATTTGACCTACACCTTTCGCATGTACCATAAGGAAAATCTCCTTCGACTTTCGACATTTGGCAGTCGACAATCTTTCGAAAGTATATCAGTTTTTCGATCGTACCTACTACTAATTATACGTAACTTACGAGTTGTCCGGTAGTAAGACTCGACAGCTTACAAGAGTCGAGTTTATATCCCTTCCACGACATATCGCGATTTTTGGAAATTTTTCTCTTTCTCGAACTGTCGAATCTCGAAAGGAAAATAAGAATCTGGCCTAATATTTCGTGCGAACAGAAGAGCACATCGTCAATTGCTCGTTGTTTCGTAAAATTGCATGAAGGTCAATTAACTTTGCTTCGGGTGCAGCTGGAAGCTACTTTTTAGAGAAAATGAGAATTTTGAGAATTTGTGTAGAAAATATGAATATTTATTTGAATAGAAATTTAATTGGATTTATAAGTTTACTACCTTGGAATGATCGATTTAAAAGTTTCGAAAGTCGGATGATGGACGCATACAAAATTGGAATCAATGAATTGTGTATTCGGGATTTTAACATTATATTTAGTGTATTTTGTGTGTTTTTTTGTTTATTAAAATCAAAATAGCTGCATAGTTTGATGTATTTTGAAACTAATTCGAAAAATATTTCACTTTATTTTTCTTCGACTGGAATCGAAAAAAATGATCTCGAAAGATAAAAGAATTAATATATGTATTGTTTATTCAATTTTAAAATTCTGACAAGTTTTCAAAAATGAAGAAAACTCACAGATTAATTGAGAAAATTGAATACGAAATGTCGAAAAATCCTCTGACAAAAGATGTGTCGTAAATTCTAGAAAATACTTCAAGTCTCCCACATTAGCCCGAGTTTTCATTAAACTATGAATATCCGTACCAATTCTAAAATTATTCCGAAGAATAAGCAAACCCTGCCAAATAAATTGAAAAAAAAAAAAACGCTGTAATTATTGAGCAGCATTCATAAGTGTTTTAAAAATTGTGTCTACCATCAGGAACCCTCTCGATAATTACGATATTTCAAAAAATTCACCATCGATTTTTCCAAAAAAGTAGCTCAACTGTCCTGAATCTCAAATTCTTTCAAGTGACTTTTTTACGCTCTGAGAAAAAGTAGCAAAAACCTTATATACACTCAAGGACGTAACCAGACATTTAGTTCGGGGGGGGGGGGGGCTAAGGTGATTTTCATTCAAAACTAATTCAACAAATTTAAAAAGTAAAGTTTGTTTAGAGAATTATAAAAATTTCCTAAATTCTCAGAATTTTCATAAGTGTTTTTGAAATCTCTAAATTTTCCAAATTCTCTAGACTTTGGAATTCATCAAAATAGACAAATATCTTGAAATATATTATGAATTTTCCAACTAAACAAAAGTTTTTCGAAATTTTATAAATTCGTAAAATTTTGAAAATTTGAAGAATTCCGGAAACTGCCTTCATTCTCGAGATTTTCGAAACTTTGTTAAATCTCTGAAATTTCTAAAATTTTTTCAATTCTGAAAATTGTCAAAATACCGAAAACCTTCGAAATTCTCTAAATTGTTGAAAATCTTAAAATGTTACGGATTATCAAGTTTCTCGAAATGTGAAGAATTCGTAAAATTTTCGTAATCTCAAGAATTATGAAAATATTGTGGATTTTCAGAATTTTTGAGACATTTACAAATCTCTGAAGTTTACCCAAATTTTGAAATTCTCGAACTTCTCAAAACTCCAATAACTTCCAAAATCCTTAAAATACTTCAAACTTTAAAAATTCTCAAAATTGTCAAAAATCTTGAGATGTTTAAAATATTTCAAATTATTAAGATTCTCCAAATGTTAGGAATTCGTAAAATTTTCGTAATGTCAAGAATTATGAAAATGTTGCGAATTTCCAGCATTTTTGAAACTTTTTTAGAACTTCGAAATTTCCAAAAGTGTTGAAATTTTGGCTATTTTCAAATTTCACAAAACTTGTAAAAAGCTCGAAATATTCTAAACTTTGAAAATTCTTGTGATTTCAAGAATTATGAAAATATTTTCAGGATTTTTGGGACATTTACAAATCTCTGAAATTAACCCAAATTTTCAAATTCTCGAGCTTTTCAAAATGCTAATAACCTTTAAAACTCTCAAAATACTTCAAACTTTGAAAATTCTCAAAATCGTCAAATATCTTGAAATGTTGGAAATATTCCAAATTATCAAGTTTCTCGTAATTTCACGAATTATGACAATATTGTGAATATCTAGAATTTTGCAAACTTTTTTAGAACTCCAAAATTTTCAAAAATGTTGTAATTTTGAATATTCTTGAATATATAAAAATTTGTAAAATTCTCGAAATACTTTAAACTCGGAAAATTCTCCTAATCTCAAGAATTATGACAATATTGTGAATTCTCAGGATTTTTGGGGCATTCACAAATCTCTGAAATTTATCCAAATTTTGAAAATCTCGAACTTTTCAAAATTCCAATAACTTTCAAAATCCTCAAAATACTCGAAACATCGAAAATTCTTAAAATTGTCAAAAATCTTGATATGTGGAAAATATTTCAAATCATCAAGTTTCTCGAAATGTCAGAAATCCGTAAAATTCTCGTAATTTCAAGAATTATGAGAATATTGTGCATTTTCATAATTTTTCAATCTATTTTAGAACTTCGAAATTTTAAAAATTGTTGAAATTCCGAATATTTTTAAATTTCTCAACATTTTCAAAATTCTCGAAATACTCTAAACTCTGAAAGTTCCCAAAATTGTTAAAAATCTTGAAATGCCGAAAATGTTCAAAACTTCGACACTTATGAAAATCATTATCGTTTCACCATTTTTCTCAAAATATACTTTTCCGCAATGTGCTAGATTTTCCAAATTTTCCAGAATTTCGAAGAGGGCTTCAGCACCCTCAGCCCCCTCCCTGGCTACGTGCTTGTGAACACTTTTAGAAACGCACGATGATCTAGATGAAATCCCCAATTCCTCAATTCCTCTTTCTGAACTCTCCAAATCACGAAAATCAAAATAGACAAAGTCAAACCTCAAATCGCTCAGGTAACGTGGAGCGCGAAGAAGGAAAAAAAAAAAAGAAGAAAAATTTCGGCCTTTTTTTGGCCGTAAAATACGACGACGCGAAAAATCGTACTGAACTTCCCTCTCCCACACATGCCTTCGCCTCTCCTGTTAATTCTAAGACGTCTTAAAGACTACTTTGTAAGGCTATTAAATTATTACAAATTATAGTAACGTTACTCGCGTAAACACGTGTGCGTGTGCGTGATGTACGTACAAAAAAAACAGTGTAATTTATCGTGTTGATTGAAGTTATGAAGAAAAACAAATCGAGACGACAAAATGGTCAACTAAATTAATATCTGCGCTCGCGGGCGAGTGACTGACGATATTACTTGGTAATTAATTTAAGTATTCGTGATTGTAACCATTCAGAATCGGTGCGCTATGCGACACGTGTGTATAAATAAAATGGTGGTATTGAGTTTCGAAAAATGGATCCGTGTCTTTAATTAAGAATTGAAAAAAAAAAAAAAAAAAAAAAAACAGAAAAAAACACAAAAAAAAAAAAAAAAAAAAAAAAAAAAATACAGAAAAACACACTAGGAGGACGAATGTCTAAACATCATCACTTTTTGCGTAGAGTTATGGTAATAAATACGATTATCAATTGAAAATATACAGTTATTGTGGTACTCTGTACGGCCTTCTGATATAACTCAACATTGATGGATAATACTCATCGCATATGTATCTTTATAAAATTCGTGGCGATATTGCCACTAAAGTATTTACCTCTTATTGATTCATTCACGTCCCATCCGGTTATTATTATTTTTTATCGGCAACATTCAAGGACGTAACAAGAAATTTCGTTCAGGGGGGGGGGGGGGGGGAGGGTAATTTTCATTCGAAATTAATCCAACAAACTTGAAAAGCGGAGTTTTATTAGAGAATTATAATAATTTCCTGAATTTTCTAAATTTTCATGAGTGTTTTTGGAATCTCTGAAATTTTCGAAGTCCTCTAGACTTTGAAATTCATCAAAATAGTCGGAAATCTTGAAATATATTGAAAATGTTCCAACTAAACAAAAGTTTTTCGAAATTTTAAAAATTCGTAAAAATTGGAAAATTTCTAGAGTTCCGAAAACTGCCCTAATTCTCAAGATTTTCGGAACCTTATTGAATCTCTGCAATTTCTAACATTTTTTCAATTCTGAAAAATTGTCGAAATATTGAAAACTTTCGAAATTCTCCAAATTGTTGAAAATATTGAAATGTTACGAATTATCAAGTTTCTCGGAATGTGAAGAATTCGTAAAATTAATGTAATTTCAAGAATTATGAAAATATTGTAAATTTTCAGTATTTTTAGAACATTTACAGATCTTCGTTATTTGCCTGAATTTTGAAATTCTCGAAGTTTTCAAAATTCCAATAACTTCCAAAATCCTCAAAATACTTCAAACTTGGAAAATTCTCAAATGTACCAAAAATCATAAAATGTTGAAAATATTCCATATTAATAAGTTCCTCGAAATCATAGGAACTCGTAAAATTCTCATAATTTCAAGAATTATGAAAATATTGCAAATTTTCAGAATTTTGAAAACTTTTTCAAAACTTCGAAATTTTCTGAATTGTTGTAATTTTGAATATTTTCAAACTTTTAAAAACTCGTAAAATTCTCGAAATACTCCCAACTCTGAAAATTCCCAACATTGTTGAAAATCTCGAATTGTTGTAAATATTCTGAATTATTAAGTTTCTCGGAATGTTAGGGATTCGTAAAATTCTCCTAATACTAAGAATTATGAAAATATTGCGAATTTCCAGAATTTTTAGAACTTTTCTAAAACTTCGAAATTTTCAAAATTTTTGAAATTTTGAATACTTTCAAACCTCTAAAAACTTGTAAATTCCTCGAAATCCTCCAAATTCTTGAAATTACCAAAATTGTTAAAAATCTCGGAAGGTTGAAAATATTTAAAATTATCAAGTGTCTTAACACTCGTTCAAATCAGTATTTTTTTACTATTCTTTTCGAAATATTCTTCCTTGCAATGTGTTAGATTTTTCAAATTTCCAAAATTTCGGAGGGGCCTTCAGCCCCCGCACCCCAACGATTGAACGCTCAATTTTTCTCGAGAGTAGAGAAATCGATAGAGAAAATAAAAAAGGCAACTCTGATACAAAATTTGGACGATACAGAGCAATTCACCATCAGCCGCGATGACGCTCTGGTTTTTCGGGATTCCGAACTTGGAAGTTGAAAATGCGTAGACGTGAGAGAATGGACAGAAATATCGACGTTTGCTAGCAAAATCGTT
>JAPYZK010006294.1:0-14635 GCA_030522785.1 Platygaster equestris
AAATATGTGATATCACGGCCCTGCTGAGAGAGGGGGAAATGCTTGATAACCTGATTGATTGACGCAACAATCGCCCTTAGAGCTTTGCTACGTACTTTAGGGATTTAAAAACTAATTACCCCTTTCGTTGCTTTGATTTTCATCGGGATTGATTATGACTGTATTCGACACTTTTGTAAACAACAACAAAAACATTGCAAATACACAGTTTTGTAATTATGAGGTTCGAGTTTGGAGAGTTTGACGTTTCGATATATACAGAGTCGCTCGTCCGCCATCTTGGAAACAAGATGGCGTTAACGTTCAAAATATGACTGTTTTTTTTACGAATCGCTATATTGCTGTTGGAAAACAATAAAAAAATGAAAAGTAAACAAGTTGAGAACAACATTAAAGTGATTTATGAGTCGCAATATCCCCGACATTTGCATAAATGTTCCCTTCACCAACCTGCGGGAGAAGTAAATCGCCCCGTGGGAGAAGAACTTAATTCTCCCACGGGTTGGTGTATTTCTCCCACGCTTTACGTCAACAATCAGGCAATTCATTATTTCCCCTACTCTCAGCAGGGCTCCGAAATTACATTTTCCTCGCGAGCGCGTTGAATATAAATATTAACTTTATTTTTTTGTTTTTTTCAAATGCATTTTTAAATTTTTGTTTCTAAGTTTGATTCCAAAGTTGTATTCCAAATTGAATAGAGTTATCAAAATTTAACAGGAGTACGAGTTTTTTTTTCAGGTTCAGAAACGAAACATTCGAAGCTCAATTGAAATAACTGCGCTTAAACCTAAAATCCAATATTTCTATGGCAACAGAAAATTTGCTGTTTTGAATTGAAAAGACTTATAACTTGAAAACAAATCGATTTTTTCTGAGTGTGTGAAAATTTACGTTATATGCATTTTTATTCAATATACGATCATAAAAAATGCCTAAAATGATGATCATTTTGTTACATTTCGATGATCAACTTACCTAACGAGAGAACCCATGTTTCCTTCTTGGGAATGTGATTGCAGTAACGATGGCCCAGCAGAAACCGGTCGAATCTTTAAAAAACATGATTTTGAATATCAAATAAACAAACATAAAATTAAATTTATGAGGCGAAAAACTTCCCCCTCCTCCCCTCCTCCCCACAATATTCATGATCATTTTGTAACCGTATTTTTTGTGATAAAATTCGTTAATTCGTAAAAGACAAATTTCAAGAACATAAAATCCAAAAGTGCGAATTCAGCGATGTGAAAAACAGTACAAGCATGTAAAAAATGGTGACACGAGAAAATGAAGGTTTTGATTTTAAAATCGAAAATTGAGAAAAATTGTAAATTAAACGTATCTAATCTTGGAACATCGAATTCATATTTTGTAAGGCCGCTATCAGATTACTTTTAGACGCTTTGTGTTGTTCACTTGCGTTATTTGATTAGTATAAACACGCTAAACGTGAAAAATGATTATATAATGCGAAAATGCAAAATACCTTTTCCGTTTGCGTAGCCGCGTTACACGTTTCCTTGCTTTCCACGTGATTGCAGCGCACAGAACGCCCACTGCTTTGGGATTCCGAAGAACTCTGGTCTTGATATTTAACTAATTGCCCCTGAAATTGGACGTTTTTGTTTATTTTTATCATTTTATTGATTCAAAAAAGCGAACATTAGACAATAAAAATAACCATACAAAAATATGATATTTTATAACAATTAGAAATCCTATCAATTATTTTTACACGATCTAAAAAAAAATATGGAAATTGATCTAATTATATCGAAATTTCGTCTTCTGATTGCTAATTTTTTTGTGCAATTCACCAATATCCGTGAAAATTTTACATTTATTATGAAAAATGTCTGACTGTATAAAAATTTTGAAAAAATTGGACCATTTCTAATTATATCGAAATTTCGTCTTCTGATTCCTATTGTTTTTGTGCAATTCACCACTACCTCTGAGAATTTTTCATTTACTCTGGGAAATGTCTAACTGTACAAAAATTTTGAAAAAATTGGGCCATTTTAGTTGGAACTACGGAAATTTGGCTAAGATATTTTTTGTTTTCATATTTCTAAAGTTGGACTCGCTTTTACTTCGATTTTTACGACCAATGTTCATTTTCTCTTTCACTTTTTAGATTAAGCATTAAGAATTAACCGAAGAGTGAAATAGTGAGTTAACAATTAGAAAGTCAATAACTTATGAACTGGCACACTTAATTTTTCAAGTGGGCAATGAAAAAGTTATTACACTTATTTATGTAATAATCGAGTTTTACTTTGGAACAGTTTCTGCTCTTTGAAACAGGTTATTATAAATAACATTTGATGACAGTTTTTATAGAAATAATTTTCATTGAACGCAAAAAAATACGTAATAAAGGAAAAAACGTCAAAACTGATAACCAACTTCAATTTTTATACTTCTTCAGATTTTCGAACTTGAAATCTACAATTTTCTGACTTAAATTTTGGACTTCCTTTAAAGATCGTAAGAGTTAAAATTTTCGAATTCAATAAATTGCATGAAAATTAAACTTTTCAAGTTGCGAAATGTCGAATTTTTGAATTCTGGAACCCTGCAAACAAATTTTTGAATGATGACTCTGGAATTTCGAAAGTAAATTTCAAAAATTTCGAAATTTCACATTTCTCCGCAACTCATTAATGTTTAATTGCAACTCACTGAAATTTTCTCTCGGTAATTACGACGAGCCTAACGAGGAAAAATTTTTTTCCACCTCGACTCGTTGAATAACGAGAATTCCTCACCTGCAGCGTTTGTATTGTCCTGTCTTTATCTTCGATTTGACCTTGCAAAAACACCAGCTGCCTCCGTAAATCCGAGAGCTCGTCGACAATGCTGCTGCTGCTGCTGCCATTTCCCGTACAAGTGCCCCCATCGATCGTATCCCCGGCTTCGTTCAGGTTGTAGAAGAGACCATTCTACAACATCCGAACAATCCACAACATTTATCTTCCATTTATCTTCCCACTTTTCCGAAAAATCACCCTCGCATTCAAAAAACAGCCATTTTTCTCTAAAAAATAGCCAATTTCTCTCAAATTGAAATAGTGCATTTAACGCTACTATTTCAAATTGGTAAAATTGTGCACTTTTAATTGGTTAGATTCTACCAATTATTTCAAGTCGAATTCTTCTTAACTTTTTCTACTTATTGTCAGAGGCCATTAAGTCATCTATTTTACATAAGAATTCATGGGAAACGATAGGAGTTGATGGTAATAGAAAAAATAAATAAACATAAATGAGAATCGTCGATAGGAGTTGATGAGATTTGATAGGAATTAATGGGAGTTAATGAGAAACGAAAATTATTGATGAGAATAAATGAGATTTTATGGGAATCGATAGGAATTTATCGAAAATAATTTTAATTGAGTCGATGGATCTTGACATAAATCAATGGGAATTGATGAGAATGGATGGAAATCGATGGAAATTGATAGAAATCTTTCGGAATTGACGGTGGTTGATGGGATCGAATTAATGGAAACCGATGGGGATTGATTGGAATCGATTATTATTGTCGATGGGAATTAATGAAAATTGTTGGGCATTTATAGAAATTGTTGGGGATTTATAGAAACTGATGAGGATTGATAGGAATCGACGGAAATCGATGGGAATAGACGTGATTGATGGAAATCGATGAAAATTTACAGGAATCGATAGAAATTGATGGGGATTGACGAGAATCTATGGAAATTGATGGGAATTGATTATAATCGATGGAAGTTTGTAGGATCGATGTTACGTGATAAAAATCAATGGGAAACGATGCGATTCTTTGGAAATTGATGAAAATCGATGGAAATCGATCGTCATTAATAGGAATTGATGGGAATCTACGAACATCAATGGGAATTGATGGGAATCTGTAGAAATCAATAGGAATTGATTGGAATCTGTGGGAATTCATAGAAATTGATGGGAATATATGGAAATCGAGAGAAATCGATGGGAGTTGATGGGAATTAATGGGGAATAACGGGAACTGATGGGAAGTGATATGAATTCATGGGAAATAATAATATACCATTTAAAATAGTATCAATTTATGGAAATTGATAGAAACCGATGGGAATTGATGAGAATCAATGGGAACTAATGGGAACTGATGGGAAATAATAGGAATTCATGGGAAATAATAGTATACCATGTAAAATAATGGCAGTTTATGGAAATTGATGGAAATCGATGGGAAAAAACAGGAAATAATGGGAATTCATGGGAAATGATGGTAATGAATTGATGAGAATCTAGGGAAATTGACGGGAATACATGAAAATTGTTGGGGATCGATGGTAATCGACGGGAATCTATAGGAATTCATGAGAAATAATGGGAATTAATGGAAATGATGGCAATCCATGAAAAATCATAGAAAATTGATGGGAATCTGTATGAATCAATAGGAATTGTTAGGAATCTACGAGAATTGATGAAAATCAATGGGAATTCGTAGGAAATGATGGAAATCCATAGGAGTTGACAGAAATCGATTGGAATTGATCGGAATTAATAGGAACTGATGGGAAATGATGGGAATTGGTGAGAATTGATGGAAATCGATGGGAGTTGATGGGAAATGTCTTGGGAATTGATGGGAATAGATAGAAATTCATGGAAATTGATGGGAATCGATGGGAAATGTTAGGAATCTATGGATATTGATGGAAATCGATAGGAAATTATGGGAATCAATAGGTAAATAATGAAAATTGATGGGAAATGGAAGAAATGATGGGAATTTATGGCAAATAATGGGAAACTATGAGAGTTGATGGAAATCCATAGGAATTGATGGAAAATTTACTAAATTAGTGGGAGGGGCAAGGAGGGGGCGGCCGGCCGCATATTTTTCAATATATAGGAAGATAATACATTTCGATTAGTTGAATCTCACTAATTCGGGAGTGAAAGTTGAGCAACTTGAAATTCGTAGCCGAAAATTTACTATGGATAAGTTGAATTTAACCAATTACGATCAAAAACAATGATGTCATACATTTTCAAACTTCGACTTCCAAAATTCGAAAACACGTAAAAATATTCTACGAAAATAAATTGACTCACTTTGACAGGATTGTCAAATGGGTTGAGAGAGTCCGGCTGCAAAAACAAGAAAAACAATAAATCCCTGGCGACGAAATTGGCGAAAAATAAAAGAGGAAGAAAAAAAAACATGAAAAATGGAAGGAAGAAAGAAAGATGGCGAAAAAAAGAACGTACCCTCGTCGAACCTTTCTCTTCTGACTGCAAGTGCAGAACCAAGGAAGACGAAAAAAAACAATGCAAAACGAAAAATAAAATGTTAATGGAAATAAAAATATTAGTTGCACTCCAACTCGAATTAGGAGAACAAAAAAATGAGAGACGTAAAATACTGTTTGAAAAAATTGATTGGAAACGAAAAATGATGTACCGGGAGAAAAAACATCCTTCGGAGAATCGTAAATTTATTCTACCAATTGTTCGAAAAATAACAACAGTGGAAAAAGTTCGCACTTTTTCCACGGCGTTGAAGGACGTTTTTTCTTTTGGTGCGGGAGTGATGAAAATATTCAAAGAAGATATAATTTGCGCGATTGCATTTTCTCACCTCCTGAAGAACTCGCTTAAGTTTCAGGAGCATGGTCTTGATAGAGACAATGTCCTGAAACATGTACTGGTACGTCCCGCGTTCCATTCTGAGGCTTCCTTCGTCCCCGGAGTCGATGCTCGGCGACTGATCCTATATTTCATGGATAAACGCAAAGTTTAGGAAAAGTTATATTCTGTGGGAGGGGGGAGGGATACTTGAGATACTTGGAAACTTTAAAATCATGAGATTTTATATATTTCGAAATTTCTGGACTTCTGAACTTTGAAATACGTAAAACTGCAAAAATCGCGCAATTCACGAAACTTTGAACATGTCAAAACTCAATTATGTATCTGTAATCTTTGAGATTCTTGAAAAATTCCAAGTTCTTGGACATTTTAGAAAACTTCGAAATTCTAAAAATTTTGAAACTCAGAACATTTCCGAAAATTTTGAAACTTTAGTACTTCATAATTTCTCGAAAATTCACAATTCCGTAAAATTCCGAAATTTCCAAAGCTTTCAAGTCCCGAAACTTCGGAAATTCAAAAACTTTACAACTTCGAAACTTCAAAAACTTGAAATGTTAAAAATTTCGAAATTTCTTTGCTTTAAAACTTTAAAATACTTGAAAACTTTAAAATCATCAGATTTTATACATTTCGAAATTTCTGAACTTCAGAACTTTGAAACACGTAAAAATGGCAAAAATCGCGAAATTCACGAAACTTTGAACATGTCAAAACTCAATTATGTATCTGTAATCTGTGAGATTCTTGAAAAATTCCAAGTTCTTGGACATTTTAGAAAACTTCGAAATTCTAAAAATTTTGAAACTTAGAACATTTCCGAAAGTTTTGAAACTGTAGTACTTCCTAATTCCTTGAAAATTCTCAATTCCATAAAACTCCGAAATTTCCAAAGCTTTCAAGTCCTGAAACTTCGGAAATTCAAAAACTTTACAACTTCGAAACTTCAAAAACTTGAGATGTCAAGAATTTCGAAATTTCTTTGCTTTAAAACTTCAAAATACTTGAAAACTTGCGAAATTCCCAGAACTTCGAGAATGTCGAAACTCAATAATTTTTTATCTTGAAAATTGTTAAAAATTTCCAAGTTCTTGGAAATTCTCAAAAACTTCAATATTTCGACATTTTAAAAACTTCTGAATGTTCTGAAATTTCCAAAACTTCAGAACTTCATAATTCTTCGAAAATTCAAAATTCCAAAGCTTTATAAGTTCCAAAACTTGATAATTTCGAAACTTTCAAGTTCTAAGATTTCGAAAATTTCGAAATTTCTAGAATTAAAAACTTCAAAATACGTACAAAGTATAAAAATTACAGAAGACTGAGACGAATTTATGGAAATTATTCAGAATTTTTTTCATTTCATTAGATTAGAAAGAAAAAATTTTTTGCTAAGAATTTCCGGAACACTGTTAGCTAATTTTTTCGATTCATGAAAATTTTTGGAGAGATCGCTTAAAAATTTGTCAAAATCGTTCAAATCTACCTATAGTTTTCAAAAAATATTTTGAAAGCTTCGAAAAATATTTAGACGATATTTTTTTAATTTTTTTATTAACTTTCCAGAACATTTTCAATGTTATCTATTGATTTATATGCATTTTTAAAAGTGTCGAGTGATTTTACGCATTTATGAACTTGTCGAAAAACAAATTAATTTTTTGCAATTTCTAATAATTTTGATAAATCCGTAATCAATGTTTAGAAATCCGTTTCATTAGTTGAAAAATTTCAGAAATTAACAAATTGTCGGAAATTTCGTCAATTCTTAATTTTACGATATTTTGAAAGTTTCGAAAAATGTTTAGACGATAATTTTTCAGTTTTTTATCAACTTCCCAGAATATTTTCAATGTTATCTATTGATTTATATGCATTTTCAAAAGTGTCGAGTGATTTTACGCGTTTATAAACTTGTCGAAAAACAAATGAATTTTTTGCAATTCCTAATAATTTTGATAAATCCGTATTAAATGTTCGGAAGTCTGTTTCAATTAGTTGCAAAATTCCAGAAATTACCGAATCATCAGACATTTCGTTGATTTTTAATTTTATGCTAATTTTCGGAAATTTTAATATTGTCTATCGAAGTTTAAAAAACGGAAAAAAAAATTAACTCACATGTCTTGGCGTTCTGAGAGGACTAAAAATTTGCCTCGATCTCGAACTGTCTGTAGATTTGGGCGAATCTGTCCCGGGCCGGTTTTTTAACAATGCAGAAGTTCTGCTGCTGCTGATTCTACAATAAATATAAAAAAATCACATTTTTAAACAATGCTTTGACATTTTCTTATCCTTCTTTTCTTCGGAGTAAAAATTGGGTAAATCAGAAATCGGTTTCAACTTAAAAATCACTGAACTTACAAAATCTGAAATGTACAATTTTTCAAAACGCGCAATATTACCCTGAAAATGTCTCAATTGATACGAGAAAATTTCGGAATGTAAAACCATTCCATTCCGAGGACGATACATATTTTTTTTTTACAAATGCACAAAGATAGCTTTTTTTATGCATGAAATGTGGGTGCAAAATGCCATTTTTCATTGATACCTATAGTATAGCAGTACGGAAGAAGTGTGCGCAAAACGCTATTTTGCGCACTGTTTTTGGAAATATTTCCGCACCAGTTTTGGAAAATTTTCGAATCGTGTAAAAATTTCGACATTTTGAGAAATTTTCATGAACTCTACAAATTTTTTGAAATGTCCAAAATTCTCAAAATTTCCGAAAATTTCTAAAATTTCCAAAATTATCAAATTTCATTCAAATAATACATTGTTGTGCAAGCTGGCATTGGTGATTTTGACAAAATGAAGGGTTGTGGCACGAGCCGAAGGCGAGTGCCGCAATCATTTCGTCAAAATCGACAACATTTCGTCAAAATCGACAATTGCCATCGTGCGCAAACACAGTACTTCTCTTCACGCTAGCCGAAAAAATCGTTTGAAGTACCAATTTTGAGGTTAGAGCGGAGAAAAATTTTTGTTGCACGGCCGAATACTTCACGAAAATGCAATTTATTTCATAATTTAGGTTTTCATCGAAAATGGTGGGTACAGTTGACGTGGTTTGACTCAGTGTCCGTATTTTCGAACAAGGTTGTCTGGTATCCCTGTTTATAGCCCATTCAAGGTTAATAATGAAAAAAATGCAGGTTATGAGGTTTTTGATTGCTCTGAGCAGCCCTTTAATGTCTACCTAGTTTTCTCGAGCCTCGCCCGCGAGGCGGCGATGAGCGCCGCGACGTTGGTCGGGGGCACCAGAGACCTCGGCTTCCTGGGGGCCGGTGACCCCATGGGGGTCGGGTTTTCCGACGACAACCCCGAGTCTTTTCCATCCTCGCCAACCCCCGCTGCACCCTCGCCCCTTCTTTCAACCCCCCCGTTCACGACCGTCCTCGGTTTCATCCCTTTACTCAACTCCGACGACTCCGACGACATCCTCTAGTCTCTACCCGAACAATTGAAGGTGACATTTCTATGCCACATCATTTTTTTTAGAATTTTCGTGAATTTTTACGTATGTTTGTTTTTATCAAAGTCTAAACATCAAGTTGGAATTATTTTTCGAAAAAAATTTTCTTCAATGCAAATTTTCGAAAAAAAGAGAATAATTTGTGTGTGTGTGTGTTTTTTTTTTTTTTTTTTTTTTTTTTTTAATCTTTTGGAAATCCAGATTATCAAGTTCTAAAATGTAGGATCAATTCAAGAATGCAAGATTCATGAATGCAGTAAATTTTTGAATCTAAACATTAATACACTAAATTTTCGGAAATTATTTAAATCATGCATAATTCGAGCTCCAATATTTCTTGATTTGAAAATTGTCGGATTTTGGATTTTAAAGTTCAGAAACTGCAAAATTTGAATTCAAAAGTTATATATAAGATACGTAAATTTTGGAAAACGAAGACGTTTTCGATAGGAAATTTCACAAAATCAGCGATAAAATTTTAAACCTTTCAAATTTCGCATTTTTTTTATTAGGGTAGGTACATTGAGATTTTGAAATTACCTTCTTCTTATTTGTACGAATGTTTCAAATAACGCTTTCAGAATTAATTTTCGAATTTTCATTTCGAAATTTAGAATCATAATTTTATATCATCTATATTCCTGATTAAGAAGTTTGTACGAATATTTCGAACGGCGCTCTAAAATTTTCGTATTTTTCGAATTTTCTTTTCAAAGATTTGAAATTTTAATTTTATGCTATTAATTTTCGATTCAGAAGTTTTTAATTACAGATTCGAAAGTTCCGTACTTAATTTCGTAAATGTTCACTTTCGATTTTTGGAATCTTTTATTTCTCGATTTGAATTGTTCCACTTAAAAATTTTTAAATTGAATTCTCTAATTTTAGAATTTTGAAAATTGAAGACTTCCCAATAATTAAGCTAAAATTAGGCTTCGTGTGATTTTTATTATAAAATTCCACGCAAACTTGATTTTATAGCCTGAATTTCATATACGATTTTGTAGGAATTTCAAATTTGAAATTCTCAAATTTTCGAGTTCCCGAATTTCAACTTTTTAAATTCTCAAATCTGGATTTCATGGTTTGAATTTCAAATTTCGAATTCTCATATTTTCGCATTCTCGAATTTAAACTTTCTAAACTCTCGAATTTGGATTCCATGGCTTAAATCACGCAATTTGTAACATTTCGAATCCCGAATCTCAAAATTCTTTCACGATCAAATTCCGAATGTTTTAATTCCGAAAATTCTCGATTCTTGAACTCACCTACGATCCTACAGAATATTCAAATTTCAAATTTTCATGTTTTTCAATTATCGAAATTCTAAATTCTAACGTTCCGAATTTTTGAATTTAAATTTCATTGTTTGAATAAATCTTCTACTTTGTAACTTTTACAATTCAAAATAACCATTTTCCCTAAATTCCAAACCTTTCGCTCTCAAATTTTTTCATCTTCAAATTCCATCTTTCAAAATTTTATTTTTTGAAGTTCGACATTTTAACTTCCTCATTTACGACTTTTAAAATGTAAAATCTTCCATTTCCTCAGTTAAATTCCTCAATTACCAAAATCTCTAAAACAATAAATATATCTAGTTTCCAAACTTACAATCTCAAGTAACATTCGTGACGATCCTGTAGAAATTTCATATTTTTGAATTCTCAAATTTGAACTTTCCAAACTCTCGAGTTCGAATTTAATTGTTTTGATCACCTTAAATTCGAATTTAAAATCTCAATTTCCTTCAAATGACAATTCTTTCACTCTCAAATTTTTATCTTCAAAGATTCGATCAGGAAAAATTCTAAAACTCAATGTCCGACAATTAGAATTTTCTCATTTATCACTCTTTAAATTCAAAATTTCCATTTCCTGAGTTGAATTCTCAAATCATCAAAATCTCCAAAAGAGCAATAAATATCCAGTTTCCAAACTTGGAAAATTCTGAATTCCCAAACCTTTAACTAAAAATATGATATTAACTAACATTCGTGACGACCCTATAGGAATTTCAAATTTCGAATCCTCAAATTTTTGAATTTTCGAATTCGAACTTTCCAAACTCTCGATTACAAATTTCATTGTTTGAATTACCTAAACATCTAATTCAAAATATGAATTTTCCTTGAATTCCAATTCTTTAACTTTCAAATTTTTATCTTCAAAAATTCCATAATTCCACCTTGCAAAATTCTAAAACTCAAAGTCCCACAATTAGAATTTTCTCATTTTTAACTCTTCAAATTCAAAAACATCCATTTCCTGAGTGAAATTCCCCAATCATCAAAATCTCCAAAAAAGCAATAAATATCCAGATTCCAAACTTGGACAATTCTGAATTTCCAAACCTTTAACTGAAAATATAATCTCAAGCAACATTAGTGATAGAGACAAAATATTCCCAACTTGATTTTCGAACCTGATTTCAGCAACAATCCTTCGTTAACGCGATGGCTTATCACACTCGTGTCTGCGAGATAATGCGCGATTCACCGAACGTGGGAAACACTAGCAACATTTCCGCAGGCTAATTACGACGAGGTTGGTTCCTCTCTCGCGCCATATTTTTCATCACCGTTATCTTGAATTTATATTTAATTAATCGAAGCACGATATATTTGAGTTTGTACTGTCGTGGTTCCTTCGGTTAATGATGTTTTGACTCTCATTCTCTAGGATAATTTTGGGTATTATAATTTTTCGTGATATTTGTCGTTGATTTCGGTTTTACTAGGGGTGGACATTTAGTTAAAACGTGGTTTTTCCATCTTATGGGAGGAAAATGGAAGGCAGAAAGATATGGAAGTGTTTCGCGAGATGCACTGCGACGTTTCGATATGCTCGGGAGTTTTGGAGGCTTTTGCGCATGCTTTGAGGGCCGCTCGATACTGAAGGGAAATTGAAAAAAAAGGAACTTTATGAAAAAAAAATATGAGGACGGAATTGTTTACTACAGAAAATACAGTATTTCGAAGTTTTAAAGTCTAGATATTTCGGAATTATGAAGTTTTGGAACTTATGAAGCTTTTTGAAGAATTTTTAATTTTCGAAGAGTTATGAAGTTGTGGAGTTTTGGAAGTTTCGGAAATTTTACAAGTTTTTCAAATTTTGGAATTTTAGTTCTGGAAATTTTGCAAGTTTTCAAGTGCTCAAATATTTTCAAGTTATAGAGCCTAGAGATTTCGAATTTTTAGAAATTTTTCCAAGTTTTTCAAATGTCCGAATTTCGGAGTTTCGAAGTCTAGATATTACGAAATTATAAAGTTTTGGAACTTATAAAGCTCGGGAATGTTGAATTTTCGAAGAACTATGAAACGGTGGAGTTTTAATTGAAAGTTTCGGAAATTTTACGTTTTTCAAATGTTGGAATTTTGAATTTTTTGACAATGTTAAAAAACTTTGAAATTTTAGAATTTTCAAGATTGAAAATTATCAAGTTTTGACATTTTTGCAGTTCTGGAAATATCGCAAGTTTTGAAGTGCTCGAATATTTTGAAGATATGGAACCTAGAAATTTCGAATTTTTTGAGATTTCTCCAAGTTTTTCAAATGTCGGAATTTTGGAGTTTTTAAGTCTAGGTGTTTCGAGATTAAGAAGTTTTGGAACTTATGAAGTTTTGAAATTTTGAAATTTTCGAAAAATTATGAAGTTCTGAAGTTTTGGAAGTTGAGAAAAATTTACAAGTTTTTAAAATGTTGGAATTTTGAATTTTTCTAGAATGTTCAAAAATTTTCAAATTTCAGAATTTTCAAGATTGAAAATCATCGAGATTTAACATTTTCAGTATTTTTACAGTTTTGGACATTTTGCAAGTTTTAAAGTGCTCGAATATTTTAAAGTTATGGAGCCTAGAAACGTCGAATTTTTCGAGATTTTCCGAAGTTTTTCAAATGTCGGAATTTTGAAGTTTGTAAGAATTTCCAAGAACTTGGAAATTTTGAAGAATTTTGAAGATCGACAATTATTGAATTTTGACATTTTCCAATTTCTGGGAATTCCGTAAGTTTTCAAATATTTTGAAGTTTTGAAGCAAAGAAATTTCAAGATTTTGAAATTTTGAAGTTGTAAAGTTTTGGAATTTCCGATGTTTCGGGACTTTCAAAGTTTCGGAAATTTCGGAATTTAATCGAATTGTGAATTTTTGAGGAATTATAAAGTACGAAAGTTCGAAAATGTCCAAGAATTTTTAAGTTTTTCAGAATGCCAAAGATGACAGATAATTGAGTTTTGACATGTTTAAAGTTTCGTAAATTTCGCGATTTTTGTAGTTTTTACGTATTTCAAAGTTCCGAAGTCCAGAAATTTCTAAATTCCTAAAATCTAATTATTTTAAAGCTTTTAAGTATTCCGAAGTTTAATAGTTGTAAATTTTTTGAATTCTCAAAGTATCGGAACTTTTTGACATTCTATAAATTCGACAAATTACGAAATTTCATCAATTTCGGAATAAAATTCCCATACTTCTGGTGTATTTTCGGAGAATCGTCAAACACTTTTTCGAATTCAGACAATCCAGCAATTTATTTTTGTAATGTGCAGATTTCTCCCATTTGCCTACTTAAAATTTCTTTAAGGATTTCGCAATTTCGAAAAATCACAGATTTGTCAAAGCCGAAAAAAATTGGACGTTGTTTAACTCTCGATACAGATTTTCCCCGGTCGAAAAAATCGGACTTTCTTTCCGGAAAATCTGTTACGTTCACTACATTGTATTCATGAACTCACTCCGCAACCACGCATCATTAATGTCTGAACCGACGTAATTTATGTCCTGGGATGCTTACGCGAACTTGATTGTACGCAGAAATGCAATCGCATTCGTTTCAAGACACTAATGGATGAAAAACATCACTAAGAATATAGCTGCAGTATCAATTAGAAATTGGAAATTCCTGAGTAAGAACACATACACGACTTATTTTTCTATTAGTGGTCGTAGTTCCGAAATTTTTATAAGGTCGGTTTTACAAAAGTTTTATAAAATTTGCATTTTTTTTAAAAGTGGTTTTATGAAAGTTTCATGAAATTTGCATTTTTTATAAAGTGGCTTTATAAAAGTTTTATGGAAAATTTTTTTTATAAAAGTATTTATTTCAATATTTTTAAAAATATGCAAAATTTTTTCTAATCTGGATCTTTTGCTAATGTATATACTATTTTCATCAGTTTATGAAGCTCTAGCTTAAATTTCGTTTCGAAAGGAATTTACAAATTGTTTGGAGGCAGCGGGATTTGAGCTTGCGACCTTTGCATCAGAAATCTGATAGTCAACTTTCTTGTCCATCGAATCTATGTAAATTTGGATGCTTATTTTCAATTTCAGTTCAAGAATTTTCAAATCCTATAAAATCGTATGTTTTTACGTTTTATAATTGCTAAAAAACGTCACGAACATGATTTTATATTCCTGTCACGTCCCAGTGACATGATAATGTCCTAATTCTGTAATATTCCACTTAACAAAAACAGAGTAATTAATAAACTTTCGAGACGACACCAATTAAGAT
>JAPYZK010006295.1:0-17011 GCA_030522785.1 Platygaster equestris
ATTTCTCATAAATATATATTTCTTATTAGTTTACCCTATAAATCCCTCATAAGAAATTGTAAAGTAATAAGGTGACCTTAAAGGGGATCGAATTCTTCTTATGAAGTAAAATTTTCCTTGCGAAAATGAGTTTGCCTTATGAGGATTCGATAAGGTCACCACATAAGGCCTAAAATTACTCATAAGGATCGCATAAGGTCAATCATGGTTCTTCTAAGGATCAGAGTTACCGGGGCTTTCTTTTTTTAACAACACTTCTGATATTTCTCGTTGAACATAATTTTGTCCATTTCGTGAAGTTTTGACTCTATATTCCAATCGAACCAATAACCATCAGCAATTGTATGGACGGTAACAACCGCGAATGTAGAACTTTAAAGGCTGCTGATATTACTTCTATGTTTCTTAACTCGAGTTTTTGATTAACGTTTTGTTTCTCCAATGAAAGAAGCATCGCGATCATTATTACATAGAATCTCGTAAACCGCACCCTAAATTATTAGTTCAGTGAAAAGTTACATTTCTGTTACTAATATATAGGTTGTCAGTAAGTAAACTGTAGGCGAGATGAAGGTCACGTACACCCGAAGTCACTTTTGCGCACGACTCTTCAGCGCAAACGCTTCCAAAGCGCACGAAATCCGGCTCACACAAAAATTTCAACAGAAATTCCGGCAAACTATTCATTCGTAGCTCGGAAAGTCATTAAGTTGTGTTAGAATTGAAAGAAATCACGGTGAAAACTATTATAAACTGCTATAAAAAAAGTTGCGAATATTCAAATCAAGAAGATTGGCGCTAATTCAGTCTATGATCACTTATTCTCTAAAGAACACAATGCTTATGTTAAAAAAACTAGATTGTAACAAATTTCTAAGTATAAACGCCAACAAACTATGTAGCATCAAAATATTTATTATGCAGTACTCTTGCATACTTGAAACATGCAGTTCACCAATATGTGTACCTTATCACACTTACAAATATCGAAATAATGCAAACATTGGAAGTTAGCGGAGCAATTATTGTTTCGCGACTAATGATGTGAAAACCAACTCACTGACCATACAATATACATACATATTTTCATCTGGAAATTATGTCTTATTTACTGAACAAGTGCAACGGATTATGTACTCTGGAACATTACATTATCTATCACCGTATCGGCGAGTAATTTTTATTCTTCTTACTCCATTCCCCAAATCAGAGGGGTTAGCGAGAAAATTTGTTCTACCAGTATTTTTTCTGCTGCTTCTAACTTTTCCACCAACGGACTGTTTTGGATCGAGTTCGCGTTGCCGAATTGCTGTTGAAAATAAACAAAACGTAAGTATTTTTTCGTACTTTTTGTAATGCGCGTTCGAATTCAACAAACAGATATAACTACAATTAATTGAAAAAACAATTTCTCACCCGTTGTTTCTTCCGGCTTCAAGTACCACTTGCTTTTTCTCTCCTGCTCTATGATGCTTAGATTGTTTGTCATTATGCTGAGAGTCATCTGTTAGAAATGGAAAAAAAAAAAACATTTCCGGCTCTTTAACTTCATTTTGATGTTCGTTTTGTACCAAAAAACGGATCAGATTGATGAAGGTCACCTTACCATTTTCAAAATAGCTTCGAATGTCTCCATTTTGCTTTTCTTCAAATAAGAGGTTGATAATAATCGTTACTGAAAATGGAAGGAGGAATTGCGTTATTAACATTTTACCTCACGTTTTTGGCATTTGGAAATTTAATTACAGAAACAGGATGCAACGAAAATCTGCCAGAAAAATGTGTATCAAAAATGACAATCTACCAGTCAATGAGAATTCCCTGCCTAAAAAATCCAGCACGTGGATTTACTTCGTGGACAGTCCATATGGAATCCACGTAGACGGTCCACTGGTGAATTCGTGTTTTCTACTAAGTGGTAAATCCACGTGTCATTCCACGTGGAAATCCTCCTAGAAATCCACAAGGACTTGTGCGAGGAATTTCACGTGGATATTCCCGGTGAGCCCAAAATAATTTCGATAAGTTATCAATTCGCGTGAATAAGAGCAATCTGAGAAATTCATGAACAAAAAAAAACATGAGCGACGAATATATGAAACGAGAATGAAAAAAAAAAACAGGAAAAAAAAATAGAAAACCCGCCGGGGATCTGTTTCGAACTCGGGTCTTCCGAGTAATGGAGTAGAACTCGACTGTTTGCGCCGATCAGTTATCAAAATGATTTGTATGATGGAGATACAAACTGAGCTGACAAAAAAATCTGTCATCGATAATGGTACTTTTTTTTGTTTTGTTTTAAAAACAATGAGAATAATCAAACAGATATAAATATAAGAGCACAAACAAATATAATAGCATTACGATTGAATTCGGGTTCCTACTCCTTGACAAGTTACAATTTTCGAGACATTACCTAGAATCGTACTATCCGACATTATGATACGTCGAAAAAAGCGAGACTATGAAACAGACACATGTACGATAAAATTGTTGGGCAAATTTTTAAATATACCAGGCAAGGTACTTACTTTGTAGAAGTCACCAAAAAAGTAAAGATGCGACAGAATAGGTTCTTAATTTATACCCAAAGTGTTCACTCACACCAAGTTGCGATAAACTATTCGGTGATCATGAAATATATGTACGGTCAATTCCGGTCTGTGTGCTTATTTACAAGACTCAAGGCCTTTAACGAACGCACAAATTGTTGGTAGGCTGGCTCTGGCGAATTGAACGAGTTTTATTGGCCAACAACAAATGAAGAAACCGAAGCATTGATATAAGTCATTCTGTAATATTAGGAAAATTGTGACGATTGATTATTCGTTCCACTTTTTGTTTTTTGAAATCATCAACACGTACGTGTCACGACTAAGGTTAAATTGACATTAAAACTTCGATCGAACGTTCATGAAGAACTAGATAATGAAAAAAAATGACACGAGATTTTCATATTTTTATTTCACTAAACCGCAGTCACTAAACACTACGCGTCTTCCTGAAAAAATTTCGGAGTCCACGAAACATCCTGTACTTAAATTTTTTTAATTTTTCTGAGTTTGAGAAAGTTTTTTATTTCGGAAAATATGAAACACTGATGTCTTTCTTATGGAAAACCGTAACATTATCCATATACTCCCACGCTAGGAAATGACTTTTCAAAATTAAGAACGTTCGTTATTTATCTTATCATTTCTGAATATTCATTTCTTATTTTAAAAATAACTTCAAAAACTAGACCATTGAAAAATTTTAGATCAACAAAATAAATTGACAACTGCAAACTACGTTTAAAAATTAATGAATTCAATTCCCATTTTATAGCCTCGATTGTCGTATTTTTCCGTAATAATTAAGTTTGTCGCAGCAGTTTTTATCACAAAATAAGTAGACCAATAATTGTGTTTTCTGTGTGAATACTCTCATATCACTAATTATTTTTGTCATCTACTTAGCCAAATACGAGGCTGAATAAAAATGACATCGATTTCTCACCTGTGAAATAAGATTTTAGTTAATAATTTACAAAAACACCCAAAATTTTTACACCACTCTGCTTTAAAAAAGTGACCAATATTTCACTCGTGTGAAATATTGGATCGAAGATCAATCTTAGAACGAAGTTTGCAGTTTTCAATTTATTTTGGCGATCCAAAATTATTCATTGGTCTAGTTTTCAAAGTTATTTCTGAAAGAGAAGATAATTATTCAAAAATAATAAAATAAATATCGAACGTTCTTCATTTTAAAAGTCATTTTCTAGCGTCGGAGTATATAGATAATGTCACGGTTTTCCGTAAGAAGGACATGAGTATTTCATATTTTCCGAAATAAAAAACTCACTAAAACTTTGAAAAATTAAAAAATTTGAATACGGGATTTTCAGCGAATTCTGAAAATTTTTCAGGAAAACACGCAGTATTTAGTGACTGCAGTATAGTGAACTAAAAATTTTAAAATTTCGTGTCATTTTTTTTTATTTCACAGCTTTTCATGAACTTTTGATCATAGTTTTATTGTTCAATTAAACTTAGCCTTGACACGTACGTCTTAATAATTTCCTTACTAAAAAGTAGAACGAATAATGAATAGTCACACATTGCGTATATTACAGAATGACTGATGTCAATTATTCAGTTTCTTAATTTGTTGTTCGCCAATAAAACTCATCTAATTCGCCAGGATCAGCCTACTAACAATTTCTGCGTTCGTGATAGGTGGCTTTAGTCTTGTAAATGAGCACGCCCAGACTAAAATTAACCGTATATTCCATAATTACCGAATACTATCATCGCAACTTTGTGTGAGTGAACACTTTGGGTATAAATTAAGAACCTATTCTATCGCATCTTTACTTTTTTGGTGACTTCTACAAAGTAAGTACCTTGCCTGGTATATTTAAAAATTTGCTCGAAACTTTTACTATACACGTGTCTTTTTCATAGTCTCGCTCTTTTTAACGTATCATAATATCGAATAGTATGATTCTACGTAGTGTCTCGAAAACTGTATAACTTGTCAGGGAGTAGGAACCCGAATTCAATCGTAATGCTATTATATTTGTTTTTGCTACTATATTTATATTCGTTTTGTTATTCTCATTGTTCTTTCACAAGAGTATTTATCTGGATTTAGTCAAAATAGGTCGGTATTTTCGGTTGGAACGACTATCATGGAGAACTCAACTTACTTATTGCTATTACATCGAGCTATGCTGGTTCGAATTCAAAAATAATGGAAGAAATCGGTCACCAAAAATGAGTGTAACCTCGGAAATTTTTCGATACACAAGCAACATTGTGTATTCAATTTTATATAAAATATTTTCATTCAATTTTGAAGGTTATACAGTCATTTATTGTTCATGTATCCTTCATTGTATCTTGATCCGTTGTTCATGAACAATGAATAGGTGCACTTATTCAATCGTTACACTGTCCCGAGCCAGCATAGCAACAGTTAATGCTATATAGCAATGAGTGAATTGAGTCCTCGATGAGGACAGCTTCAACGGAAATGACCAACTTATTCGAACTTGTTTCACAAAAATACGCTCAGTAAAAAAACAATACAAATTAAGAAGCATGACAAGCGAATCGGGATAATCCACTACGATAGGTTAAATTAATAAGGTTCCATTCTGACAAGAGTCACAGTTTTCGAGACACTTGAAGAGCGAGGTAATGATAAATTATCGCGTCTTTGAATATATTGTTAAAAATTCTTCGTTGGTCGTGCATCATCTAGAATATTAATTTTGATTTCTATATTCTTATTAACTGATTGTCATTTTTGATATGCATTTTTCCGGTAGATTTTCGTTGCATCGTGTTTCTGTAATTCAATTTTCAAATGTAAATAACGTGAGGTAAAATGTAAATGACGCATTATTTTTTTTATATTTTCAGTTACGATTATCATAAATCTCTCATTCGAAGAAAAGCGAAATGGAATCGTTTGAAGCCATTCTGAAAATGGTAAGGAGACTTTGACCAATTTGATCAGTTTTTTGTACAAAATGAACAAAAAATGTAGTTAGAGAGCAGAAAATGTTTTCTTTTTCAACAGATGACTCTCATCTTGATAAAGGAAAATCTCAACATCATAGAACAAGAGAAAAATAACATGTGGTACTTGGAGCCGAAAGAAATGTCAGGTGAGAAATCGTTTTTCCAATTAATTGCAGTTAAATCTTTTTGTTGAATTCGAATGCGCATTGCAAATAGTACGAAATAATTCTTACGTTTTGTTTTTTTCAACAGCGATTTCTGAACGTAAACTTAATACGAAACAATCCAGTGGAGGAAAAGTTAGGAGAAGCAGGAAAAATACTGACAAAACAAATTTCTTCGCAAACCCTTATGATTTGGGGAATGGAGTGAAGAAAATAAAAAATACTCGCCGATACGGTGAGTTATGATGTATTAATTGCAAGGATGACTCTTGCTCTGCCTAATTTATTTATTCTTCGAAGTACTGTTTAAGTTTTAATTAAAAGTTTTTAATTGAAACTTGACCAATATTCCAAATAATGAATGAATTCGTAGTGCAGCAGTCATCCATGCAGTTTATACATCACAACTCACCGTATCGGCGAGTAATTTTTATTCTTTTCACTCCATTCCCCAAATCAGAGGGGTTCGCGAGGAAATTGGTTCTCTCGGTATTTTTCCTGTTTTTTCTAACTTTTCCTCTAACGGATTGTTTCTTATTAAGTTCGCGTTGCCAAATCGCTGTTGAAAGAAAAAAACGTAAGTATTTTTTCGTACTATTAATGCGCATTCGAATTCAACAAAAAGATGTAACTGCAATTAATTGGAAATTTAATTTCTCACCTGTCGTTTCTTTCGGCTCCAAGTACCACTTGTTTCATTCTCCTGTTCTATGATGTTTAGATTGTCGTCATCGTGATGAAAGTCATCTGTTAAAAAAAAAAAAAAAAAAAAAAACATTTTCTGCTCTTTAACTACATTTTTTTTCATTTTGTACAAAAAGACTGATCAAATTGGCGGAAGACTCTTTACCATTTTCAGAATGGCTTCGAATGACTCTATTTTGCTTTTCTCCGAATGAGAGATTGATAATAATCGTAACTGCAAATGGAAGAAGGAATTGCATTATTCACATTTCACCTTACATTATTCGCATTTGAAAATGGAATTACAGAAACACGATGCAACACTAAAAAAATGAATTCGAATTTGATAGCTGATATCGGAAGGATTGGTCCTCATGAGACGATTCGCCAAGGGATTTCGATAGGTTATCTCAGTTAAGCGAGTAATTAACGATTAATAGAAATTTCGTTAAAATCGTCAATTTCCGCTCTTTTGAGTCGTAAGAAAACTAATTATTGGTTTTTTGAGTGGAGAATGCATTTTAAGCATCATTCCATCCGAAAAATTGCAAGTTGCAAAAATAAAAAAAGATCGATCAAAAGATCATTATCGTGACAAATGATTCTACACCCTTTTCACGGCAGGTATTCTCTCCCACGGGCTGGACCTCAAACTGAGTTTGGTCTGTACTTTCTGTTGTACAACACCTATAGGCGTTGTACGCGATAACTATTGTTCATGTTATCATCGAGATGTAATGAGAGACGAATGTCGATTTTTGTGAAGTATTGTCCTGATAAAACAAATTGCACGAAATTTGTGCGAATTAATGCAAACGCGCTTGTATGCAAATGTTTGCACAAAGTTTGTACGAATTTTGATCATGGATGCGTCCGCACATTTGCGCGAACTTTCGTGCAAACGCTTTACACGGTAGCTTGGGCGAAATTTGCACAAAATTCGCACGAAAATCCGGTTGTATCTTTGATGCAAACGTGTTCTATAAGAGTTTCATTTCTATCCACAGGTATGGTAATTTTCCTTTTAAAAAAATTTCATCAATTTAACATTATGCTTTTTCCGTAGTTGCAACATCCCAAAAATTAGGAATCGACAATGGAAAAATTTTCGAAGTTAATCGACCTTTTATGTTTGTAGTTATGTACGAAGCTACAGGGTTGAAGTTATTGTTAGTTGGAAGCGTCTATTCTCCTTAGTTCGAAAATCGAAATGCTCTGTAATACGCGTAACACTTTCTACGTGCATCACTTTAAATTTCCACAGTGAATCTATAAAATGTTGATGTATTATGTCAAAAATAAATGAGTAAGTAATGGTTTAACGCAGAGATATTCGTTTTTATTTTTCCCCTATACATACCATCACTACCAATCCTAGTATAAGTTTTCTTTTACATAATTTTTTCTCGCTTCGGTGTTTAAGAACATTCCTGACCACTCCGTCGGTAAGGTAGGAATTTGCATTGTTTTTTATTTTTAATTAATTTTGGAAGCATTATTTCAGTAAAAAGTGACCAGAGTGACAAACAAGGTACTCAAACACATCCACCAGATTAAAAAAAAATCGAATTAATTATTTATTGGGGGGGCGTAAAATGGTAACGCGTTTGAACATTGCAACATTAAAATGCGTTACCATTTTACGCCCTCAATAAATAATTAATTCGAACTTTTTCTCATCCAGTATATGTGTTTGAGTTCCTAGTTTGTCGCTCTGGTCGTTTCTTACTAAAATCATGCTCCCAAAATTAATTGAAAATATAACACGAAGCAAATCCCTACCTTACCGACGGAATAATCAAGAATATTATTAAATAACCGCAAATTAACTAAAATGTAATTTTTTCGTTTATACTGTAACTTTTGCAATAATGCATTAAAAAATCTGAAATTTTGAATTTATTTTTTTTTTCGTTTTTTTCTTCTCTCAACCCTTAAATTTTGGAGCGAACCGGAAACAGGAAGTGCTAAACCCGTGCGATTTGACCTGGAACGCCTCGTATACATATGGATAGAATATTTTCTCGATGAATTCCGTTCATAATAAACTGCCCCCCCCCCCCCCCCCAAGGAAGATAAGGGGGGGGGGGGAGGGCTTGGAAAGGGGGGGAAAGTTGGACAAATGAACTCATTTTGCAGCGACCCTTATGAGCATATCTGAATCAATCAGTAAAATCCTGTAATGTGAGAAGCATCGCGATCATTACAATAAATCTCGTGAACCACGCCCTAAAAATCATCTCTGAGTAGTATCATCCTTTCTCCTCTGAATAAATCCGTCGTTCAGCTTGTTGTGAACCCTTTGCACTGTCCTGTATCCATCATCTTTCTTTGCGATCCTAATTAAATTTTAAAATAATTATACATCTTTGAAAAAGTTTAGTTTCAAGTTTTTCGGTTAGTGAAATAGTTCGGAAAAAAGGGCAAACCAACCAAAAAACTTTGAACAGAAATTTCGGCAAACTATTTTTAGTTCGAAAAGTCATCAATTTCAGTTTAGGTTAAATGAAATTACGAAAAAAACTACTAGAAACTGCTATAAAAAAGTTGCGAATGCGCAAATTAAGAAGACAAGCGCTAATTTAGTCTATGATCACTTATTCTCTAGATAAAACAATGCTTATTCTAAAAAAAACTAGATCGTAACAAATTTCTAAGAATAAAAGCCAACAAACTGTGTAGCATCAAAATATGTATTACACATTACTCTTACATACTTGAAACACGCAATTCGCCAATATTTGTATTATTTGTATCTTATCGCACTTACAAGTATCAAAACCATGTAAACATTTAATATTGGCGAAGCAATTATTGTTTCGCTCCTAATGATGAGAAAACTGACTCATTGACTAAACAATATACATACATACTTTTATCCGTAAATTATGTCTATTCTAGTGCACAAGTGAAACAAATTATGCACTTTCAAACGGTACATCATCTATGCCTTTCAGGAGCGGATCCAGAAAAATATTTCGGGTTGTGTTTTCAGAATCTTTATGTACACCATATGGATGTTTTCGATATATATTCAATGAGTAATCATCATCTATAGGCTAAATTAAATGTCATTTCTCAATTTTTCTACGGATCTTACATTAACACTGTTGAGTCAACTACAGTTATTTCTGGATTCAGTAGAGTACTTTAAAAAAAATGTGTAGCGAGAGAACTTGCCAAAAAGAAAAACCTCCAAATTAGTCTTACGAATTCCAGTCGACAGGATCGACTACAATTTTCTTTTCATACAAGAACATAACAAAGTTGATTATCCAGCAAAAACTAAAAATGTTGACATGCAATATTATCATTTTATTCCTTTTTAAGCGCTTTTTTTGTATAGCACTTGGAAATAACATGATCGATTCAAGAATTTCTGATGCCCAAAGCTTGCTCTAATTCCGCTCTCTTCTGCTGTACTTTCGTGTAGAAATATCTACACACGGCTTCCTGAGCCCAAGGTTGGTAATAAAACTCTGCTCTGCGTTCCTCTTCAGGATTTCCAACGACATCTGTCATCGTCTTCAAGTCTCGAGTCTGGGAAATTATCCACTTGTTGATGAATTGTTGGGGATCTTTCGCAAAGCTCAAATAAAATTCACGATTAGTCTTCAGCTGGTTGATGGTGTCGACTGTTTCGTGATTTTTGTTGTCCAAGCTTTGGATTTCTTGCTGGCTTGCCGTCGAAAGGAGGAAATTGTTCATTTGAGTTTTGAGCGTGTCGTCGACTTCCACGTCGATGTCGTAACAAGCTGTTTGCTTGGTTTCCGTGCCTGAAAAACACAACTTATGCATGTTATCTTTTTCACACAGACTTCACTTTATTTTGAATCCATCCTTTTCTCTTCATAATAGAAACTGATGTCAAAAATTCCGAGTATTTATTATAAATACGGTCAGTCGGAGCCAAAACAGTTGCTAGCGTTTTTTATCAACCTTTCGGTTCTCTTTGGAACCCTCTTCAGGGTTTTTTGAACGCGTTTCATTGCTACCCGTCACAAAACGCGTGCAAAAAATCCTGAAGAGGGTTCTAAAAAGAAGCGGAAACGAGGTGTGATTCACTATCCGATAAATAGGAGTCATTGGAGTCGACTCCAACATGACTCCCAATTTGGGAGTCATGATTCCCAAATTGGGAGTCATGATTTTCAGCGATGTCAAACTTCAAACATGTCAAAACGCAAATACCTGCAACTCCTTTTGGAGTTCTCAAAAACTTTAAAGTTCTTGGACATTTTCAGAAACTCTGAAATTCCAACGTTTTTCCAACATCACAAAAACCATCACAAAACTGCATCACTTTTTGAACAAAAGCGTGGATTAAGATAAATTGTTTTATGAACCTTCAACACTGATGACATGATTTATCACAATTGGATCGGGGGAATGGAGCAACGAAGTAAGCCTCTGAGGAATTTCCGCGAATTTCATCCTACTGCAGGTAAATATTTGCTCCAGGTATTTATCGCAGTTGATGAATTCGCGTTCGTGGCCGTCTTGCAGTTTGTGGGTTTTTATGTACTGCCAGAGCGCGGAAATGATGACTGGCCTGGTTTGGGTGTGAACTCCGAGTAAACGTGCCAATCTTGGATCCAGTTTAAACTGCAAAAATGCATGCGCAAACGTTTAAACAATTTAAAAACTTTTGCCTCTCTATAATAATGAAATGGCAATGACCGTATAATATATAATCTGATTCTGATTTAATTTCCGAATTTTAAATGGTTTTTGAATTATTTATATTTAAATTATGGATTACATGTAATAACTTTCAATATTCAATTCGTATCAAGGAACGCAAATCAAGTCCGATCTTAATTCCGAAAGTTCTTTATTTCGGAACTCCGAAACCTTAAAACTATTCGGAATTTTTTAAAATTCTCCCAAAGTTCTAAAAATGCCGAAATTCCAAAACTTAAGAAATTATTTAGAACTTCCAATTTCTTTGAAATTTGTTGAAACTTCAGAAGCTTAGAACTCAAAAACTTTGAAATGGGTTAAAATTTATAGAATTCATAACTCCACATTTTTTGGTTTCAAGTTTTTCAACATTCTTCAGAACATCAAAAATATCTAAAACATGAAAATCCTGAAGTTGACAATTTCAAAATTCGTAAAAACCCCCAACTTTTTTTAAAATTCGTTACAATATCGAAATGGCTAAGCTAATAAAGTTCAAAATTCTCCAAAACTTTCAAAATGTCCGGAACATAAATATCTTCAAGTTAACAACTTCAACATTCGTTAAAACACCCAAATTCTTTAAAATTCATAACGGTTTCGAAATAGTAAAGCTATATAACTTTTGAATTCTCTAAAACTTCTCGCTTTAAAAACTTGAATATTTACACATTTTTCGAAACTTATGAAATTTTTACAACTCGTAAATATTCTGAAACGACCATTTCAAAAATTTTCAATAGTTGAACTTCAAAATGTTCAAAATTTCGAAAACTTTGTAACATCTCACAACCTACAAAATTTCGAAACTTCCAAGCTATAAAACTTGAAAATTGTCGAAAAATCTAAAGCCTTTGTTTATCTTTAAAAATGAAAAATTTCAGAATTCTTTAACATTTCTAAATGTTCAAAAATCTTCCGAATTACAAAATTCAAGAACTTCAAAATTCTTTTTTGAAACACTCTAGAATTTCCAAAACTTCAAGTTTGAATTCTGGACAACATTCGAATTCTTCATGACTTCAACATTTTTTTTCAATTGTGCAGCAATTTCCCGCTCATGGAATCTTCTCCTTCTCCCACTAGTCGCACAATAGTACATTGTTGTGCAAGCTGGAATTGGTCATTTTAACTAAATGAAGGTTTGTGGCATCAGCCGAAGGCGAGTGCCGCAATCGTCTCGTCAAAATTGACAATTGCCAGCGTGCGCAACACAGTACTTTTCTTCACGATGGCCGAAAAATACACTTAAAGTACCAACTTTGAGGTTAGAGTGAAGAAATATACTATTACTCTTTACCGCGTTATAAGCGTAAGTAAATAATTACAGTTATCGTTACTTTGTGATTAAAGTAACGCATTACATGTTACAGCTAAAAATGTAACGTTTTAGAGTAACGCGTTACCTCCAAACCCTAATGAAGTGTTCCACTTTAACACTAGTTTTACCTGCAGTGGCTGGTAATCGAGCAACAAAAGTATGGTGCAGCGCACATTCTTATCACCGGGTCTTTTCACTTGGAAACCATCCGTCTCCTGAGTCGTCAAAGTACGATGCCACTCGACTAAATGGTTGTCTGGTCCATACAAATCTTTATCCAGTTCGATGACCAGGCTTTTAAAGAATGACGAAAATTTCCTTTTGATCTGAAAATAGTTCCACATTCCATTAGAGCAATGTCGAGCTCGAGGGATTCAGAATCTTGATGCCAAAATATCCTCAATCTCCAAAATCTGAATGTTAGGTCAATAGCTCATCAGAATTTTGTGAAGGTAACGTACAAAATGTAATGTACAAAATGTAATGTACAAAATATGAAGTATAATCTTCCAAAAAGATAATTGAACTAAAATTTTTCTCAATGTAATACCTTGTTCGGATCATTTTTGGTGTCATCCAAAAGTCGGCCTTCGACCCTCAGTTCCCATGAAGCAACAGAACCTTCCTCTCCTTCGCCAGGCTCTTTTGCCGGGTAGAAAGTATTGGAAATAAAAATTCGCAATTTCCTTTTCTGCTTCATAGGACGTTTTAGGGCTTCTTGGATGTCCAATCGTTTCCTCATTATCGTAGCATCCAATTTCCTCTCAAAAGCCAGCAAGTCCATGTAAGCCTGCGACTCTGGGACCAAGTCACGCACTTTTTGCGGCAGAATCTTATCGGCTAGTTTTTTCTTCTTTTTCGACGTGGAATGTGAAAAATCACTGTTCCAAAAATACCTAGATGAGTGTTCATAAAAAAAAGAAAAAAAGAAAGCAAAGACGTAATAAATTAAAACGAAACCAAGGAAAATCATGCGTAGGAAAATCGGAAAAATATTTGAAACAGGTGGTGAATAAGATTTTTACAAGAATTTACAAAGCCTCATAAGATTTGTATATTCCTTATTAGGGTAAAATTCCTTGAGAATTCTGGAAATACGATAAACTTTGGATATTTCCAGTATTCTAAAATTATATATAATTTCGAAAATCATCAAAATTTGATAATTTACCAAAATTTGAAATTTGGAGATTTTAAGACGTATATTTCTAAAATTCCTGAAATTCTTATATTTCTAAAATTCCTGAAATTCTAAGAATTTTGTTAATTTAATCGAATCCAAAATATTCGACATTTCAACATTTGCTGTAATATTTAATATTTTAATGATTCTAAAAGTTCGGAAAATTCCGAAAATTTTCGAAATTTTTAGCATCCTGGAAATTTCGAAAATTTTGCTGACTGAAAATTATGAAGATTTGATAATTCACCAAATTTTTGAAAATTGGAGATTTTAACATGTGTATTTCGCAAAATTCCTGAAATTATAAAAATTTTGTTAAATATTTTAACGATTTCAAAAGTTTTGGAAATTTCGAGAATTCTCACAATTTTAAAGATTTTCAGCATTCTGGAAATTTCGACAATTTTTACGACTTCAAAAATTATGAAAATGTAATAATTTTGCAAATTTGCAGATTTAAGATGTAAATTTCAAAAATTCTCAATATACCGATAATTTATTAAATCCAAAATACTCAAAACTTCAACATTTTCTGAAATATTGTAAATGTTATGATTTTCAAAGTTTTAGAAATTTTGAGAATTTCTAAAATTTTTAAAATTTTGGCAATTCTGGAAATTCCGAAAATTTGAAAGAATAAACAAAATGTCATGAATACTTCGAAATTTTTGAAACTCATGAATACCTCAGAATGAAAAAATTTTCAAAAATTAAACGTTTCGAAAATGTCAGCAATTTTTGGTATTTTGTCATAATTTTAAAAAATTTGATAATTCCAACATTTGTTTGAATAGTTCAATACTCAATTACAAAATTTCATAATTGAGTTCCATGATTTCACTATTTCAAAATATTAATTTACACAACGATTTTTTCGGTTGCTCGCGAGCACTTTTGATTTTATCCCCTCTAAAATACAACTTCGTATATGAAATGTTCCTCTCCAAAAATCACTATTTTTAGAATACTTCCATTCATTTATAAAAAACGAAACAAAACTTCAGAGACAGAGACAAATAAAATAATACATGAATACATATATAATAGATAAATAATACATAATTAAAATAAATAAATGATATAAGGAAATTAAAGAAAAATTTCACAACAATCAGACAGTAAATATTAGGTGCGCAACCAAGTTCTCGCTGTTTGTCAGTAGATGGCTCTAGCAGTAAGAGCTGGTCGATTTTCACGTATCCAAATTGTCAGTAACCGAGCTTAGAAACATGGTAAACAAACCGCTCTGACACATTAGTGTTTTTATGCGACTCTAACCTTAAAAGTGGTACTTCAGAGGTCTTTTTCGGTCCTCGTCGCGTAAAATACAGTACCGCCCATTCGGGCAAAAGCTAATTTTACCGAAACGATTACAGTCCTCGGCTTCGCCTCGGACTGCAATTCTTCGTTTCGCAAAATCAGCATTACTCCGAATGGGTGGTAATTTACTATTGTTTTTGCGTAATATACTTATAGTTGTGTAAAAATGTCTGATTTTGTGCCAAATAATCGTCATTTGCGGGAAGTGTTAATTTTCATCTTCCATTCGGAGGAAACGTCGGCTGAAGCGCATCGAGAGCTTCAAAAAGTTTACGGAAATGGTGCTCTAAGCGAAACAACGTGCCGTGATTGGTTCCGTCGCTTCAAAAACGGTGATTTTAATGTTGGCGATCGTTCACGAGAATAAAAAAAAATATCTTACGGTTTCTGTTGGGACATTGGTATGCGTTGGTCGTTGGTTCTTTTTCCTCCAGTTGGGGCCGGCATCGGACCTTGTCGCATGTTAGAGTATTGTTGAGAAGGGCGCATCATTCCCCCAGGTCCTGGACCTCCGGATCCTATCTGAGGTGGTGGAGTGAATCCGGACCTTTGTTGCATCTGTAAACAAAATAATACATAACAATCAGGGACGTCTTCAAAAAAGTATTGGAAAGTTTCCAAGTCTTTAGATTCATTCAATCTCAAAATTTCTGAAATATGAAACCTAACAGAACAAAATGCCAGATTTGCCGAGATTCTAAATTATCTGAATTCTAGAATTCGTACTCCAAATTCAGCGAAGTTTCTCTCTCTTATTATCAGCAACTATTACTAAAGTCTGTACATTTTCTGAATTTTGGCAATCAAAATAACTGAAACTCTTCGCATCTTGAAATTTCAAAAATAAATAGTGTAAAATAAAAAACTAAGAATTTCAGAATTTGTTCAATCTCGAAATTTTCGAATTTGCAGATTTGAAATTGAAGAATCTCCCATTTTGGGGATTCTAACATTCAAAACTAGAATTTTCGGGAATTCGGGTTCTCAAAATTACGATTTAATTTCAAATCCTGATATTTTCAAAATTTTCTAGTCTTCAAAAAAGTATTGGAAAGTTTCGAAGCCTTCAGATTCGTTCAATCTTAAAATTGTCGAAATTTGAATCCTTACATGATAAAATACTAGATTTGTCAAGATTCTAAATTGTCTTAATTCCAAAATTCATACTCCAAATTTAGTGAAATTTCTCTTTCTTACTGTTAGCAAGTACCACTCTAGCCTACATTTTCTTAATTTTGGCAATCAAAATCACTAATATACTCTGGATTTTGAAATTTTATGAATGAACAGTCTAAAATAAAAATCTTGGAATTTCGGAAATTCTGAATGATACGGATTCTAAAATTCGAAAGTGTAATCTCTCAAACTTCTTCTTTTTTCGAATATGATTACAACAAACAAAAATTAGAAAATCATTAAGTTTATACATTGCAAAAGTGGAATCTACAAGTTATTGAAATACTTAAATAGCGAAATATAAACATGAATGATATCAAACTATAAAATTTACACTCCAAAAAGTACTCTTCTAATTTGGTATAGGATTTGAAAAACGAGGAGCGAAATTTTGCATTCTGCAGAAATTTTCGGATAATTGCGCCTTTTCATACGTGGTTAAAAAAGTAGGACATTTGTGTGATTTCAAAAATATAATAGTACACTAGTACTTTGAGCTGAAATATAGTACTGTGCTGTTAATAGTATACTCTGCGACTAGTGGGAGAAAGAGGAGATTCCTCGAGCATGGAGATTGCCTCACGAGTGTAGCGAGTGTGGCAACACGCGAGTGGGTTCTCCTCTTTCGACCAATAGTCGCACACAATATTTTATTCAACAACCACGGGAAATATATATGTCAAGTCGCTCGACCGCCATCTTGTTTCTATTATCGGTGCGTAAACAGTCGCTAAACTGAGCGTGAGTGAGTAAATAGCTATAGGTCGTTAAGATGAGCATGGGCGAATGACTTATTCGCCTACTAGTGGGCGAACAAGTTCATCACTCGCATATTATTCGTCAACCATCAGGTAATCCGTTATTTCGTCCGTTCTCAACAGGGCCGCGAAATTACATATTCCTTGCGAGCGTTGAATAAAATAGTATATCTTGCCACCCTAATAATGACAATAATAAAATTTGAAAA
>JAPYZK010006303.1:0-14209 GCA_030522785.1 Platygaster equestris
AAATTTGCAGTCATGAAATTTCAGATCGTCCAATTTTGCGTCTTTTATTTTCGGAAATGTCGTAGATCAAACTTCAAGTTTCTCAAGAATTCCAGAGTTTAATGGGACTTGAGATGTCCATGAACTCAGCAAAGCAAATTGAGAAAATGATGTACCAAGAGAACTGTGCATTTGCCGCTAATTAGTCGCTACTGAGTTGTGGAAAAACTAACCTTGTCGCTCTTATTTTTTGAAAACTATAGCGATTTCTGCTACCTTCACATGAACTTAGCAAAGCGAAAGTTCGAAAAACGACAAAAATGCAAAGTGAGCTGGTGCTAAATTTTCCGCTGATAAGTTGCTAATCGGTTGTGAAAAAATGAGTTTTGTCGCACGAATTTTCCGAAAAATATAGTGATTTTTGCTAATTATATATGAAATTAGCAAAGCAGACGTGGAAAAAACAGTTTCTCATTTGACATAATCAAGATACTCGGATTCTTGGGCATGGGGTTAACACACCTCGGTTCAAATTCTAAGGGTCGAGGATCTAGTCACGTCTGGAAAAGTTTTTTGATTCTCATCGATTAGCAACTTCACGGTGTACGGCATTTTTTCTCATCGTCTAGCGATTCTTCAATGTAGCTCAAAGTCAAAACAAATTCACATTGCAAAATAATTTAGTGCCACTTCTATCTTCCGCATAAATGGAATTTTATTATATTCATCATTCAAATTATACAGTGTATCACCATTTACTTATCATTTTCATTGAATAACGTATGTTATTATTTATAATTATACATACAATATATAAAATATATATCACAATAATATATATTTATCAATTTCCTTTGCTAAGTTTATGGACATGGATTTAAGAGAATTACTGAAATGAAAAGCAAAAAATTCATTTCTGCCAATGGTAGGGATTCGACCCCCAAAACCCCCCCTTGAACACACCCTCGCAGTGGACTATGAGTTTCTGAACACCAACACGTTTAGCAAACTCCAAGGATTTCGTGAGTTACGGAAATGCTCCAAAATTTCCGTGTGATTCATTGTCTCGGATTTGAAGACTAAATTCCCTCGGAAAAGACGCGATATAAAAGAACATAAATCCTCGGGCCGCCTCCCGTCCTCGGCGAAAAAGCCGCGATCGATTTTCGATTATGTTGAGAAGCTTCGTCGGTAACATCAAGTCCCTGCAAAGTTACGAGCTTCCGGGATTCGCCCCCCTCGCGGGTAATTGACGCTCAAGGCGCTCGAAATGCCGCTCTCGCATTAATTAGGCGACTGCAGCATCGATTGTTCCCTCGGAATGTTGGATGTCTCGCGCTTCCACCAACATTTATCATAGTTTTCGTATCGTGTTTTCGGAAAATTGATGCCAGGAACGTCACGGCGGACGGAGTTCCGTGATTAAACGCCGGGAGAAAGATTTCGCGTCTCGCGCGCGGAACTTGGATGTTTTCGAAAATACCGTGACACCCTTGAGGGGAAAAAGTAATTGAACACGCGAGCGAGTTTCGCATTAGCCTCTAAACGGATTGTATTTGTAGGAACTGTTGGTTTCTGGCGGTTATCATAACGACGTTCTCCGATTGTTTCGTGCACATTTGTTAGAAGGATTCGTGAGAGGGTTTCGAGGAATGTTTGAGCAACATTTTCTTCCCCGTGAAAACTCTTCATTTAATACGATCAATTATAAGTTTCGAGTTTCAAGAAATTTTGGACTGAGAGATTTGGGAATTTATTGTGGAGCTTTCGGCGATTTTGGGAATTTTTTGATGTGTGAACATCTTTGATTTCGCTCTTGGTATGGGCCAGTATGGGCTCGCGCCGCGTAAGACGTGTGAGGTGTAAGACGTAAAAGTAAAGGTGACCTTACAGAGATCCACGCATAGCGTCGATCGCTAGAGGCTTCTCAAATTTTCAAGAAGGTTCTAAAGAATTCTAGAAAGTTCTTGAAGGTTCTGGAATGTTCTAGAAGGTATTTAAAGATTCTAGAATATTCTAGAACGTTCTGGAAAGTTGTAGAAGGATTTTGGAATGTTTCACAAGCTTGTTCTGGAATGTTGTACGATGTTATAAATAGTTTTAAAGGGTTATTAACATCTCTAGAAGGTTCTCAAAGGTTCTGGAAGGTTTCAGAAGACAGTGGAAGGTTCGTGAATGTTTTAGAAGGTTCTAGAATATTCTGGGTCAGGTTCTAAGAAATTCTAGAAGGTACTTTTAGTATTAAGAAGGTTCTATGAGGTTCAAGAAGGTTGTAGAAAGTTTTGAAATATTCTTAAAGTTTTTAGAGAGTTTTTGAAGGTATTGGAATATTTTAGGAGGTAGTTGAAGAGTCTAGAAAATTCTATGAGCTTCTGAAAAGTTGTATATAGGTTTTGGAATGTCTTACAAGACTGTTCTTTAATATTGAAGAATGTTTTAAATAGTTCTAGAAGGTTCTGAAGGGTTCTGGAAAGTTCCAGAAGATAGTGGAAGGTTCGTGAATGTTTTAGAAGGTTCTGAAATGTTCTGGGTCAGGTTCTAAGAAATTCTAGAAGTTTCTAGAAGATCCTGTAAGGTTCCAGGAAGTTGTAGAAGGTTTTGAAATGTTCTAAAAGGTTCTAGAAAGTTCTAGAAAGTTCTACATGGTTCTAGAAAGTTCTTGAAAGTTCTACATGGTTCTAGAATATTCTAAATGGTGCTGGAAGGTTCTAGAAAATTTTTGAAGATGCTAGAAGATTAAGACATAATGCGCACAAGATGTTTACACATCAAACGTTAGTGCCTGGTACTCACTGATTTACTTTATTTTCAAGTTTTTGTAATAAAATTTTCGACTTTCTGTATTTTTTAAATTGGAAATCATGGAATTTTAGAATGTGTCTGTTATTTTTAAAAATTTTTCAGATAAAACTTCAAGTTTCTTAAGGATTCCAAAGTTTTTATCTCTTCAAGATATCTAAACAAGTATTCAAAACTGGATATTAGTCATCTAGATGAAATAATTGTAAATTTGCAATCACATATTTTCCTGTCTGGAACTCACTGAATTCCCGTTTACTTCCCAATTACAGAGCCCGAAACCACAATTCTCCTATCTCCATTTCCAAAAGAGACAATAATACCTAAAGTAGTAAAATATCAATTCAAACAAAATAAGCAGAAGATATTCGAAACAACTTAAGGCTAAAAGATATAAATATTATCGCAGTAAGAGAACAAAACTCGGAAGAATAACTCATCCCTGTCGCCACCAAAACGTAAGGAAACGTTGAATGGCAATTGTATCAAGACAAAAGAAATTTGTACGCTCGAGAGGCAAATCGCCGGATTAACATACCACCATTAACTAGGGACCTTTCCCTTTTTAGGGTGCAACGTCTAATTTTTCCACCGGCGAAATGCTTATTCATACGACCTCTTTTCCCTCGAAAATCATTTTGTAGGTGCTATTTATCGCGCCTTTTTCTTTTACGTAGCTCCCGGGCGACGACTGCATTAATATTTAATTGCCCCCTTGGAATAGAATAAATTTCCCTCCGCTACGTGACAAGACTTCCATCTCGCGATGTTTCGTAACGCGTATAATCGCCGCCAAAGCGAATCACGTTGGCAAAATGAGTTCAAAACGCGATTTCGGCTACTGAAATCTCATACAACAAATTTTTGGTGACATACCAAACTCTGTGACACACAACAAATTTATGAGAAAATGTCATTTCAAAAACCGACAAATTCAACAATCTTCAGTGAACTGGAGGAATCATAGTTCATAATCCCCAAATCCCCAAAAATGTTTTTAATTTAATTTCTGATGAAAGGAAAGCCAAAACCTTTCCCTTGAGCAAATATCTGCGCAAGAGCCTGATCAAATGGCGAATCCAGAGGGTGGGTATGAGGCTATAGCCCCCCTCCCCTCAAAAAAAACTCAAAAATCTTAATTTCTAAGACAACCAGGAGTGTATTTCAATCAATTATGGAATTTCGGGGATTTTGAATTCTTGAAGTTGGCGATCTTCAATTATGAATTTCTCAGATTTTATTGTTTCAGTATAGTAAAATATAATGAATTCGAAAGTTTCCGAATGAAAAAAGGCATTCAGTATTGAAGATTGCGGAGGTGAATTTCGAAAACGTTAAGAAATGGAATTGTCAAGGTTTCGAATTCTAAAATCACAAATCATAAATTCGAAGTTCGCAAAAATATTTGAAAGTTGCAGAATGTGAAATTTTTTTATACTTGATATTTTCGAAATCAAAATTCTTACATTTCACATGGGAAATGAAATTTTGGGGACTTGGAATTCTAGGAATAACAAATTTCGAATTATTTAAAATCCCACTGTATTTAAAAAAGTGTTTCACAGTTTCGGCATGATCAATTTGTTCAATCTTGAAATGTTTGGATTTAAAGATTCAAACACTTAAATGTGAAATTTTCGGGAATATGAATCGTCAAAATTGCGATGTAATTTTGAATCTTAATTGTTACCGAATTTTCTAGTCTTTGGAAACATATTGAAAAGTTTTCCAACTTTAAATATGTTTTATCTCTAAATTTTTGAAATGCGGATTGATTATAATTATATATCGAATTTTAAATCATAATAAAATATTAGATTCACCAAGATTTTAAATTAACTTCATTCCGAAATTCAAACTCCAAAAGAAGCGAAATTTCTCTGACTTAGCAAGTTATTTTGAAGTTCACATCTTCTAAATTTTGCAAACAAAATCACTTTAATTCTCTGGATCTTGAAATTTCAGAAACTGAAAGTCTAAAATCTAAAACTTGGAATTTCGTAGATTCTGAATTATAGGTACAAATTCTGAAATTTAAGTGTGTGATCTTTAAAACCCTCTTCTTTTTTCAAATATGATTACAATACACAAAAACTAAAGAATCATAGACTATTACTATAGACAATACACTATAGAATTTTACACTTCAAAAAATAGAAAATTCTGTTTTTAGAATTCTCGCAGTTCATCATAAACTCAAAAAGTCTCTAAAGCTTTTTAATCTAACGATATTGTTTCATATTTCCAGACTTCTAAACTTCGAAACTGCAAAATTTTCATGCAAACTTTGAAAACGTCTAAGACTTCAAAAACTCCAAAAATACATGTTTTCTTAAATTATAATCCAAAAATTTCGTCACTCTTGTCTTAGACTGAATTAAATCAATGAATCAATTGAAGCCAAATTGAAAAATGTTCATTTCGACATAACAAAATTTCTCTAACCCTCAATTGTAAAGCGAGTCTAAATCTGTAAATAAAGTCTCACTCATATCATACTAATGGATAATGTTATTCACTTATTCAAAAATGAAGTCGAGAAACAAATCCCCCCCCCTCCCCCCCCCAGAATTGAATCCTAGATCCACCACTCGCCTGATCGCCACCCATCTCGCTGAAATTCTACATTCCAGAAAATTCGATTAGATCCAATTAGACCCAAAAATCTCCCCACTACCTCCTTATCAAATCCGATCAAATGTAATCATTTTCCAGGCGCATATATCATATCAGTGAGACTCTTCTCTCACTGATAAAGCCTCGGAAATGTAGGCGAAGAGGTCTAACTTGCTCGCGGAAAACTTACTCGTTAAGAACGCGGAGTTTATTTTAATCATACAAAAGTGCAGTGCTCGTTCGAGTAGAAGAGGATGAAAAAAAAAAGGAAAAAGAAAAAAATTTTCAACCCCACTGGAATATGCATGCATATCCCTGAAATGGCCGAGGGGGCATTAGGAGGAAAAGTCTTCCAACTTGATCCTGAAAACGAGCCATTCGCCTGTTTCCCGGGCGAAAAGCCACCGCGGACGAACAACTTGCGCGTTACCATTAATTGTCAATAATAAAAAGTACAGAAGAAGAGATCCGCGTCGACGGGGCAGTTAAACTTTCCGCTGGCGATAAAGACGGAACTAATTGATAAAATTCCGGGGAAGCAAGCTCTGGGGCCATTAACTTTTAACCGTGGAAATTTTCTGGAAAACCTACGGGCAGGGTCGGATTTTTTATTCATCGAGGGAAAGAGAGCGATTTGCGTAATCTCTGCGGGGGCGAACGATTCGTTTGCGCGATACTTTTTTATGCCGATCGTAAAATTAAAAAGCTCGCGGTCGGGGCTCGGATAAACGCTTCCGCAAGTTTTACAAATCGCTTTCGGGAACTTGTTCGATGAATCGTACAATCGCGTTGCCCGGGTCGGCTCTGAGTTATAGAATGTCGCGCGAGTCGGAGATTTTTCTTCGGGATTTTTATTCAGGGAAGGTTCTGGACTGATGAATGTTGATTCAGTCTTGTTCCAACATTCCATTCGGGAACTTTGATGAGTCCTCGAAACGCATTAAAAAATTTCTGGACTTACCGAAGTTGAGGGAGAGGTGAGAGAGGGGAAGAGCTGAAGCCTCCTCAAAGACGCTGAGATTCCAAGTAGCACATTCTGAAACACACGGATATGAAATTTATGCATAAATGATACTTGTGGTTGGAAAATTTTTACGATCGGAGGTGTATCATTATAATTATCGTTCAATTGAAATTTATGGAATTTTGATGTGTGAACATCTTCGATTTCCCTACTGGTATGGGCCAGTATGAGCTAACCGTTCGTAAGACGGTTGTAAGGTGTAAGGCGTGAAAGTAAAGTTGACCTTACAGAGGTCCATCGATCGCTAGAAGTTACTGAAATGTTCAGGAAGGTTCTAAAAGATTCTAGAAAGTTTTTGAAGGTATTGGAATGTTCTGGGAAGTAGTTGAAGATTCTTCAATATTCTAGTAGGTTCTGAAAAGTTGTAGAAGGTTTTGGAATGTTTAACAAGCTTTTTCTGAAATGTTGCAGAATGTTATAAATAGTTCTTGGGGGTTCTGAAAGGTTCTGGAAGATTTCAGAAGATGAAAGAAGGTTCGTGAATGTTTTAGAAGGTTCTGCAATGTTCTGGATCAGGAACTGAGAAATTCTAGAAAGTTCTTTCAGGTTTTGGAAAGTTCTGTAAGGTTCCAGAATGTTGGAGAAGATTTTGGAATTTTTCAGCAGGTTCGAGAAGGTTCTAGACAATTTTTGAAGGTATTGGAATGTTCTGGGAAGTAGTTGAAGATTCTAGAATATTCTAGTAGGTTCTGAAAAGTTGTGGAAGGTTTTGGAATGTTGAACAAGCTTGTTCTGGAATGTTGTAGAATGTTATAAATATTTCTTAGAGGTTCTGAAAGGTTCTGGAAGATTTCAGAAGATGGTGAAAGGCTCGTGAATGTTTTAGAAGGTTCTGTAATGTTTTGGCTCAGGAACTGAGAAATTCAAGAAGGTTCTCGTAGGTTTTAGAAGGTTCTGTAAGGTTCCTGAAGGTTGTAGAAGGTTTTGACACAATCTTAAAAATTATAAAACGATTATATTCCAATAGTTTTTCGACTTCTACTATTACCGAAACTTCAAATTCGAATTTTGTCGCGTTCAGATTGTCAAGATGACAAAATCTGAAAAATCTTCCACGTTCTTTTTTCAGTCATATAACGCAGTTTCAATTTTACGTTTTATACTTGATGAGAAGTTGATGACCATTGTTCCGATTCGATAATTGAAGCGACGATTCCGTCAATATTCATTATACCAACGCAAGTCTCAAACGGCTGATCAAAAAGGATAAAAAATACTATTCAGCTCGAATGAATATTGACTGAGTGGAGAATCGAAGTAATTATAATTTCCATCTCCGGGAGATTACTAATACCCAGCTCTTTTAATCACATGATACTACTCGAATCGATTCCACAGCGCAAAACACAAAACCAATGTCTTGTTTCGTCCAATTCAATTACGGGAATTTCCGATCAGCGAATACAAACTCGATCACAAAAAAGCTTCTCGTTACGAAAAAAGCTCTTTCTACGTTTCCATCGGAACGATCCATCGAATTGACGCATTTTTCCACAATTTCAGAATTTCATGGAAAAAAAAACTACTTGATACGAGTGCGGACATTCGCTAGGAAATTTGATGTGTAACAAAAAGTTATCAATGAGTTTTTATCTCAGAGAATTTTACTACTTACATAATTATTTTGCTAATTTTTTATCGAGACTGCAAAAGTTGATCATGACGAGAGAAAAACTCACCATAACAATCATATTTCTGATCTCAAGGTAAAAAAAGCGCGATTTCTTGCGAAACGTTTGGTAAGGAATGAAAATCATCTTCCTGGACGAGTTTTTAACGCGGAAACCAAGACGTATTATTTTCTGAAGCGATAATTTGAAACAGGATTTAACCTGCAGACTCAGATGTAACGACGTTTATCTCGCCAAGGACGACGAGTTTGATTATCAGAGCTCAGTGGAGTACAAAATCATCATTATTCGCTCATTTCTGAATGATGAAAAATAACCTCCTCGCGCGAAAGCTCCAGGGCCAGTGGCGAATCCAGGGGGGGGGGGGGGGGGGGGGGGGGCAGGGGGGCTGGGAGGGCGCTTCCAAACAAAAAAGGAGATTTGGGTGTTTGCGTGCTCAGGGGTGGCGCCCTTCAATTTCGGAAGTGAATCTCGAACTTTGAGAAATGGAATTTTCAAGGTTTCGAATTCTAAGATCACAAATCGTAAATTCAAAGTTCACAAAAATATTCGAAAATTGCCGAATGTAAAATTTGTTTCCACTCGATATTTCCAAAATCAAACTTCTTACATTTCACATGTAGAATGAAATTTTCGGGATTTGGAATTATCGAAATAACAAATTTTAAATTATTCAAAATTCCACTGTTTCTAAAAAAGTGTTTCGAATTTTCAAAATGTTCAGTTTTTTCAACCTTGAAATGTTTGGATTTGAAGATTCGAACATTTAAATCTAGAATTTTCGGGAATATGAATCGTCAAAATAACTATATAATTTTAAATCTTAATTTATACTGAATTTTCTAATCTTCGATAACATATCGAAAAGTTTTCCAACTTAAAATATGTTTTATCATTAAATTTTTGAAATTCGAATTAATTATGATTATATATCAAATGTTATATAATAATGAAATATTAGATTCATTGAGATTATAAATTATATTCATTCCGAAATTCAAACTCCAAATGGAGCGAAATTTCTCCTTCTTAGCAAGTTATTTTAAAGTTCACATCTCCTGAATTTCGCAAACAAAATCGCTTACATATTAAAATACTAAAATAAGGAAATATACACATGAATGACATCGAACTATAAAATTCTGAGCGAAATTTCTCTCTCTTAGCAAGTTATTTTTAAGTTCACATCTTATGAATTTTGCAAACAAAATCACTTAAATTCACTGGATCTTCAAATTTCAGAAATTGATAGTCTGAAATCAAAAACTTGGAATTTCGGAGATTCTGGATTATAGGTACAAATTCTGAACTCCGAAAGTGCAATTTTTCAAACCTTTTTCTTTTTTCAAATACGATTACAATACACAAAAACTGAAAAATTAATAAGTTAATAAATTGGAAAACTGTAATCCATTAATTAAAATACTAAAATAAGGAAATATACACATAAATGATATCAGACTATAAAAGTTCACACTTCGAAAAATAGGAAATTCTGTTTTTAGAATTTCCGCAGTTCATCATAAACTCAAAACGTTTCTATTCAATTGAACCTAAATTGAAAAATTTCAATTCCGACATAACAAAAACTCTCTAACTCTGAACTGTAAAATAAGTCTTAATCTGTAGATCAATTCTCACTCATATCATACTAATGAATAATGTTATTCTCTTTTTCAAAAATGTAGTCGAGAAACTAAAGCCCTCCCATGATACTGCCCAGGGCTACATCCTCCCAAATTGCCCGGATCGAGACTCGTTACAAGGGCAGCGGGAAATGAATATTCGAGGGTGTTTTTCGCGCATCTGCTCGATCGAAAGCACGGCAATTGTACTGGCCCAGCATCAGGCCAGTGCAGTATGTGGTGTATCACATATGTACGCATTTATGTAGTACACGTAGCTTCATTGACGCCTCCCATTGAGGGTGCATTATGTGTCAACGAGTTCATTACGAGACACGTACCCGCGGCGGGTCGCCGATAAATCATGCCTTCTCTCCCCGCGCGTTTTGTTTGCCAGCAGCGCGTGCGCGACATTTTATTGCCGCCCGCAACTCGGACAAAAAGCGTCTTAATGAAATCGGCTCTCCGGATTTTAATTAAATCCCCGCCGAGTTGCTCGGGACGCTTTCGGGGGTCAAAAGTTGCTTTATTAATATAGATCCATGGGCTCGAAAGTTGGCCAACACGCGACTCGGAGATGAACTGCGTGAGATTCCAACAAGGTCCAACTTTCAAGAAGAAAAATTTTTCACGTTTTCAAAAACAAATCTTAATCTTACAAACTTTCGAAATTTCACATTTGGAAATTTTTACATTTTTTTATACTGTCAGAATTCTTAGAATTCTGGAAATTACCCGAAAATTCTTAAATGTTGCAAATTCGATGGATTTTTGTAAAAGTTTATGAGATGTTTTCGAAAAAATTTTACAAACTTTCGAAATTTTACAACACTTCTCAAATTGTTTAAATTTTGTATCTTAGAATTTTTAAAATATCCAAAAGTTCTGGAATGTTTTCGATTATCAGGATTTTTCGAACTTTGATCAAAAACTAAATTTTGCATATTTTAAAAGAAATCTTGCAAACTTCCAAAATTTTATAAAAGTTTCAAAATTTTCTTAATATCGTGTATTCATCAATTTATTAGAATTTCAAAAATATCCGGAAATTCTTCAAAAACTATCTAGAACCTTTGAGAACATTTCAAAACTTTCTACAACCTTCTAGAACCTTATAGAACCTTCTAAAACCTACAAGAACATTCTCGAATTTCTTAAAACCTGACCCAGAATATTTCAGAACATTCTGCTATCTTTCGCAACTTTCCAGAACCTTCTAGAATATTCTAGAATCTTTAACTACCTTCTAGAACATTCCAATACCTTCAGAAACTTTTTAGAACCTTTGACAACGTTTTGAAACCTTATACAACCTTCTGGAACCTTACAGAACCTTCTAAAACCTTCAAGAACCTTCTAGAATTTGTTAGAATCTGATTTAGAACATTTCAGAACCTCCTGAAACACTCACGAACCTTCTACTATCTTCTGAAATCTTCCAGAATCTTTAAGAATTTTCTAGAACTATTTATAATATTCTACAACATTCCAGAACAAGCTCGTAAAACATTCCAAAACCTTCTACAACTTTCCAGAACCTTCTACATAAAATATTCTAGAAACTTGAACTACCTTCTAGAACCTTTAAGAACTTTCTAGAATTTTTCAGAATTTTTCTGAAAATTTTAGAAACTTCTGGCGATAGACGTTATGCGTGGATCTCTGTAAGGTCGCCGTTTGTCTTACGCCTTCCACGTCTTACGAACCGCTAACACATACTGGCCCATACCAGAAGCGAAATTAAAGATGTTTACACTTCAAAAATGTGTTAATGAAAACTCTGTGTGAATGCATGAAAATGAATCGAAGTAACTTTCAACTAACGAAAAACTGTTCAACAACAATTGTGAAAATGTCGAAAAACTCTGAAAAGAGTCAAGAAACTGCAGAAAGCGATCGCTTTGGCACAAAGCCTTATCTCTCTCTCCTCTACTTTGCGTAAACTTCCGTAGACTCGGGAGGGGTGGGCGAGTCGAATATTCCGACTAGAAAATCGATTCGGCTGAATGATCGACGAGGACTTTCCGAAAGTGATTACACGCCACCATTATTGTCTTAACACCTGACGCGCTTCGGCGGCACATGTCTGAGGTATTTGTACCCAACTTGAAATATGCCGTAAATTCGTGACCGAGTTCACTGACACTTTGTCGATATTTTTTGCCGTTCAACTTTTGACAGAATAGGAAACAGCAAAACGCTATCGAAACGATACGTACGAAGGGGCGACATTTTTTTTCGCCTTTTCTCTCGCGTGTCGACATTTTCCTCTCAAGAATTTGAGAAAAACAAGGAATGGAATAAGAGTGGGAAAACAATCTCCGGGAGTAAAAACTCGAGGGAAGAATTATTCCGTTCTCGTAATACGGTACTTGTTGAGAAAAAGATGTAAGCACGGAGTCGGAATTGTAATTGGTTACTTGAGCTTGAGCAAAGAGGAGAGCTGTATTTTGAGAGCACGCGTTTTGAACGCCTGCTTCGAAGCCTATGATGCGAGTTACTTGAGGGATTCCGGATGCTTCTTTACTTTTGAGGTTATTGACCCTAGTGATTCTAGTTTTTATGAAAACCTCGTGAAAAATTCTCATAAAAATTTTCATAAGGTCGGTTTTATAAAAGTTTTATGAAATTTGCATTTTTTATGAAGTGCTTTTAAGAGCTTTATTAGAAAAAATTTTTTTATACAAATTTTTTTTTTCAAAATTTTTAAAAATAAGCAAAAATGCTAATGTATATACCTTTTAAATCAGTGCTTGATTAAACCGAATTTCCTCAAGGGCTTGTTCCTTTCCTAAAAGTCCCTATAAAACATACCCCATAGAAAAAGTCACTACCCCGGTTCAGCGCAAAATAATAACACAAAGAAGTCAACGCCCCGTGCAAGCAAGCAACTAATCGCAGCCGAAAATTGGACTCGGCTCATTTGACGAGGCTCTCGAAATGAGGGAAACAAAACTAGCCGAGCGGTGAAGACGACTATATCGGGGGGTGGAAAGTAACGCAGCGCGCCGTATTAATTAAATTATATCGCTTGAAATGCCGTGGGGAGCTTACACGCCGAAAGTGGCGGCCGGGAATAATGTTTATTAACTTTCTCCGGGGGGCAATCAAATATAAACGAAACAGCGACGAACAAGTCGGCGGCGGAAAACTCGTGTAACGAGAAAACCTTGGCCAACTTTCGAGATTATGATGTATGCCGTTGCGGGAAACGCGGCGCGCTATTACATGGGACATTTCGAGCTGCGCGGGGCTTTCGGAATTGAGTTATAATAACGACGAGCACGGGAATCGCTGACAAAGACGCGATAATTCAGCAAAGATTGAAGGGGGAGGGGGGGGGGGCTGTGAAGTCGGAAAAGGCGAAAAAGGTGACGTGGAGAGAAAAAGGGGCGACTCGGGGCAACGCGTAATTACGGACCTATCGATCAAGCTTACCGAATGGTTCGACTGTTTTTCACTGTTCCATGATGCTCGAATCTTTCGGTGTAATGACTTGTCCGAAGGTACGAGGTCATGTTTAATGAGCATTTGTCACTTCAGTCATGTTTTTCATTTCGCGAATTTTTGCTGTCGCCAATGCATCCTGAGAGTCGCGGGTCCAGAAGAATCCATACTGATTGTAGTTTTTATAAAAATAGGCAAAATTTTTATAGAATTTTATAGTTGACCGCCAAATTCAATCCTCAACTTTCACGGTTATTTCGATCACTTAAGTTGAGAGTTAACCTTCACAAATATTAATAATTGATCCTCAATTTGAGGATAAACTTTGAAAAAAATCAGAAATCGATCACTCGTAAAACTTCGGCTGATACAATTGAAATGACAGTAACGAAATGTAAAAATTAAAAAAAAATTTACAAAATGAAAATTCTAATGTCACGTTGAGAAACTCTACTATGCACGTTTTTCCAAAGATGCAACCGTAGCAGAAACAACTCTTGGTGACAGAACAAAAAGTCAGTGCTCGCTACGCTTGAGTTGACTTTTTGAAAAAATAAACACCGCACATATTCCGCCCTCGGAAAACGAGTAACGCATTGTTTCCGAAAAACGGCACAATGGCAACTCCCGGGCTTTTCTCCGCCACGAGCGTCGTATTACTCTTGTAAAACAAAAAACAAACAAAAAAAAAAGATTCGGGCAATCAAAAAGCTCGTTCGAATCGTAGCCTCTCGCGTTTCAGCGATTTCAGTCATTTCTTGGGTCTAACGATCCCTTCGGAAGAACAATTCGTCGCGTAATGGCGAACAATAGTATATTGTGCGACTAGTGGGAGAAAGAGGAGATTCCTCGGGCGTGGAGATTGTCTTACGAGCGTAGCGAGTGTGGTAACACGCGAGTGGAATCACCTCTTTCTCCCACTAGTCGCACACAATATTTTATTCAACAACCGCGAGAAATATATGATTTCACGACCCTGCTGAGAGGGAGGGAAATAATGGGTTACCTGATTGATTGACGCAACAATCGCCCTTAGAGCTTTGCTACGTACTTTCGGGAGTTGAAAACTAATTATCCCTTTCGTTGCT
>JAPYZK010006308.1:0-15491 GCA_030522785.1 Platygaster equestris
ATGACACTGGATAGGTGAAGGCGACCCCCAACTAATGCCCCCCATAAGAACCAAACCTCCAGAGGCGCGCAAAGTACTTCAAGTACTTTGCGCGCCTCTGGAGGTTTGATTTGGTGCCCGCTCTGTCGGGCTATGAATACCTTTCATATGTCGGTATGTTTCATATGTCGGGCACAAGTACTATACTTGTGCCCGACAGAGCGGGGGGCCCGTCCTCTGGATTGGGCAGAGTCGATATCCGCGGGAACCCCACGAGTTCAAATCGTTCTAATTCTCTGCGATGAATTTCGTCACGACGAATCGCTGAGACTGGGTGTTCACTGGGGTGCAAATTCAAAAATTTGGAATGTTTTTCTTCGAAAACAATTTTTTGTGAAAATTTAAAAATTTCCCATTTTTCTTGAAAATTTGGATAATTTTTCGGATTCCTAAAATTTTGTATTTTTACGATCGATGATTGTGCTAACATTAGCTTGAAATGAAATTCATACTGCGAGCGAGGTTCAAAAAGTGCTGTAGAGCGCCCCCTGGATCGACCAGGATGAATTACAAAAAGTGGCGAAAGAATTCCTATGAAGAGTACCACCACCTCTGGACCCTCTGGACAAGTGTGACAGGCGACAGCTGACAAGTGTTGACAAGTGTTTGCAGATGAAAACAATGTCAAATTGTGTCAAATGAAGTGAAATGTAATTCGCGAATTTTCGAATCTACCTGGAAATGACCTAAAGAATAATAAAATCCTCAAATCTAGATAATTAGACGTCGAAAAAATTGTGAAAAGACATGTGTGCTTTTTTAAGACATACACCGTGATTTTGCAAAAGTGATTTCCCAGGGAATGAAAATGATTACGGTTGGCATTCATATTCAATTGCTGTTCATTATTGTAAATTGACGGAGAGAAACTTCAACACTGATTTTTCACTACTTTGCAGTAAAAAAAAAGCACAGTTTTTATACATTTTGAACAATTTTATTTATATTTATAACAATTTACATTATTTAGATTATTTATATTTATAACAATTTTTTAAATATTTTTCTTTTTATCGAACTTCTGTTAATTGACGAATCTTGCATAATTTTGTCTTTTCTCACATTTTCAACGATATTTGAAAACTTGTAAAAGCGTATGAGTTTCACTCTTCAAAAATTGAATGTTTGAACATTTCGAAAAGTTCTTCAAATTTTTCAGAAAACTTACAATATGCCTAATTCATTGTTTGACAAATGATGTATTTACTAACAAAAATTATTTTTCTACAGATGTCGAGTAAAAGATACACGTCTTTTATTTTGGGAGTCATTATAACGTCAATAACTTGGGCGTTTAGTTTGTACCTCTATTCGAAGCTCTCTCAATCTACGAACACAGTGAATCCTACAATGTTGGAATCTGATGTCGCCAAACCCTTAGAGGAATCAGTTTTTGATCAAAAACTAAATGGCGTCAGAGAAATGATGCTGCATGACAACTCCGTGCATAAATTTAGCAAAAACAATATTTATGATAAGAATATTTACAACATTAAAGGCCCAAAAGATAAAAAATCATATGTTAATAGCGATGATTTATTAAGGCGTCTTCAACCAGTTCCTGTAAAATCGAACGTAGTTTTGGGCGAAGGTGAATGTTGGTGCTAAGTGCCTTTTTGATAAGGTTCATCTACTATGATGAGCAATTGATCCTTATCAAAATTACACTAAGAATCTTTCAAATGTCTAAACTATGTATGTATTATGAAAAACAAAAATTAAAAATGTCCATATTTTAGGTCTTGATGAACTGGGCATGGTAAAAACTGTCGAGGACCAAGTGAAACGTGACGAAGGTTACAAGAATTTTGCATTCAATGTCTTGGTCTCCGAAAATTTGAACCTCGAGCGAAAACTGCCAGACACGAGATACAAGCTGTGCCAAAATCAAACTTACCCCCCGAACCTTCTTAATGCTAGTATCGTAATTTGTTTTTACAACGAACATTACGAAACTTTGCTTCGTTCCCTACACTCCATAATTCTTCGAACACCGAAGTCATTGTTACACGAAATTATCCTGGTCAATGACTGGTCGGACAGTACTGAATTGCATGAAAAAGTGAAAAATTATGTACAGGGGAATTTCCTGGGAAAGGTGAAATATTTCAAGACGGAGCAAAGGGAAGGGTTGATTAGAGCGAGAATGTTCGGGGCCAGAAAAGCGACTGGAAAGGTACGAAAAACTAAAACCAAAAAGAGAATTTTTTTATAAAAATATACAATTTTGATGTACTTCCAAAATTGGCTTATTATTAAATTTTCTTGAAAAAATCGATCTAGTTTACAATAATCGATTTTTAAATTTACTCACTTAGAAAGACGAGAGTACAATCTGCATTTTTTTCAATTATTTAATTTTCAGATTCAGTGGTCAAACTGAGAACATTTCACATTTTAAATCGACAAAACTTTTAATTTTGCAGGTGCTGGTTTTCCTGGACAGTCATGTGGAGGTGAACAAAATGTGGTTGGAGCCTTTATTGGCGAGAATCGCAGAGTCAAAAAATAATGTTCCTATGCCTGTGATCGATATTATAAATGCTGATACTTTTCAATACACCGCAAGTCCATTGGTCAGAGGCGGTTTCAACTGGGGCTTGCATTTTAAATGGGACAATTTGCCAGTAGGAACACTGGTGAAAAGTGAAGATTTCGTTAAACCAATCAAGTAAATTCACGAAAATTGAGCCTTGCTCATTTTACTCAAAATATTATCAAAATATAATTACTCTGTTTACTTTCTTCGACTCTTTTTTTTATTATGTATTCGTAGTACACCGAAAAACATTAAATTTTCTTAGATTCTACTTTTACTAACTTCATAATCATATTGAATTTTCCGCTCCTGTTTTTAATCAATTGATCAATTTTCTTGAAAGGTCGCCAACAATGGCTGGAGGACTTTTTGCCATGGACCGAGAATATTTCACCGAACTGGGAGAGTACGATCCGGGAATGGATATTTGGGGAGGAGAAAATCTCGAAATATCTTTCAGGGTAGCATAAAAAACACTTGCAAATTATTTTTAAAGACAAAGCTGTATTTCCGTCATTCGAAATTTACTCGAAATTCTTCGTTTGAAGTGAACAAATTGTGATTAATGAAAAAATTTTCAGATTTGGATGTGTGGAGGAAGAATCGAACTAATTCCATGTTCCCGAATTGGCCACGTATTCCGAAGAAGAAGACCTTACGGAAGCGACGATCAAAGAGACACGATGCTGAAAAATTCCCTTCGCGTCGCGTACGTTTGGATGGACAAATACAAGGACTACTTTTTGCAGCGAGTCAAAAAAATCGATTACGGCGACATTTCTGGAAGACTTGCTTTGCGGAGTCGGCTTCAATGCAAAGATTTTGCGTGGTATATCGAAACGGTTTATCCGGAACTGGAACTTCCAGATGACACCGAAAGTCGGTTGAAAAGTAAATGGGCAAAACTGAACCAAAGACCAATTGAGCCCTGGCACTCCAGGAAAAGAAATTATACAGATCAGTATCAAATTCGATTGGTCGATACGAATTTGTGTGTTCAGAGTGAAAAGGATATAAAAAGTAAAGGGGCCAGGTTGAAATTGGCGCCATGTTTGAGGATAAGGAATCAGGTGAAGTTGAATTTTTGCCGAATTTTGAATTTGTTTTACAATACGGAGCTGCAAAAAGTAGTTGAGTTTTTTTTCCAGGTTTCCATACCCTGGTGGAAAAATAATGACTATGTACGGTCGCTACACAGTCACCTCACGGTCACTGCAAAGGCGTGAACATTTTTTATGGGTTCTGACAAATCCTGATGAAATTTTCAAATTTTTCAAAAAACGAATAATTTTTTAATTTCTCGAATACCGCGGAATTATCAATTTTTTTTTGTGTCTAAATTTTTTAACTTTCTATGAAACTCAAAGTTTTTAAATTTGTATAAAAAGTGTGAATCATTGAATTTTTTGAATAATTGGAAAATTTAAAAATATTTAAAAAACTCAAAATTTACGAATTTTCCAAAAAACTCGAAATTTCTGAATTTTCAAAAAAATCGGAATTTCCCGATTTTTTGTAAAACTTGAAATTCCAAAATCTTCAAAAATCTCTAATTTTTCATTTTTTTTTTCTTTTTTTGAATAAAATCTACAAATCTCCATAAAATTTCGAATTCCAAAATTTCTCAAATAAATTCTAATCTTAAAATATTTCGAAAAAATTCGAATTCTAAAAATTTTCCAAGTACTCAAAATTTTCGAATGTTCCTAAAAACTAACAATTTTTAAAACTTACAAATAACTTACAATTTTTATATCATTCGAAAAATTTGTAATTTTTAGATTTCTCGAAAAACGCAAAATTTCAATATTGTCTAAAAAAACTCCAATATTTTACAAATTTTTAAAAAAACTCTAATTCCTCAAAATTTTGGAAGACCCAAACTGTTCAATTCTCGCAAAAAACTCTAGATTTGTACATTTTACAAAAAAACTCAATAATTTCGAGTGTTACCCAAATCTAACAATTTTCAAAACTTTCAAAAAACTTTAAAATTTCGAATTTTTCAGAAAAGACATAATTTTCAAACTTTCGAAAAAATTTGAAATGTTTGAATCATTCGAAAAACACTAAATCCTATCATTTTTCGAAAAGCTTAAAATTGTCACATTTAAAAAAAAAACTCAAATAATTTGAATGATTCCCAAACTCACAACTTTCAAATCCTTTAAAAAACTTCGAAACTTCAAATTTCTCAAATGACCCAAATTTTCGGGAAAACTTCGAATTTTTAAATCATTCGAAACACTCAAAATTCTAAAACTTTACTATTTTAAAAACTCAAATTTTCGAAATTTTTGGAAAAACCCACAAATATTATTTAATCGAAATACTCAACATTTTCAAATTCTTTAAATTATCAATTTTCGAATTTTTTGAAACACGTTAAATTATAACAAACAAACCCACGGTCATTGGTACAGTCGCCAAAGTGACGGTGTGGCGACTGTATACGGTCGCTGCATCGTAGCCGCACCGTCACTTTTTTTCATCAGGGTACTTTCGAATTTTTGAATTCCAATCCTGAGTTATTATGTTTTGTTGATTTTCGAACTATGATTTAAAGTTGCCAATAATTAAAATAAGAAAATTGGCACTGCTTAACTGCAGTTTTTCAAAAATCAAGAAATTTTCCAATTTGAAAAACACAACTTTGTAGAATAATTCTATTGTAGACAGAGAAAATGCACTGTGATAAATAATCGAACTTTTTTTTTAGATGTGGTACGAAACTGTTAAAAACGAATTAGTTCTCGGGCAAGTGCTTTGCTTGGAAGCACGAGACCAAGCCCCAAATCTCGGAAAATGCCATGAAATGGGAGGAAATCAAGAATGGCGACACAAAGGAACTGTGAGTATTCAAAAAAATTAATCTTAAAAAAAAACGAATAAGAAGGAAATGTCTGAAAATGACATAAAATGCAGCACACAAATCAAAGTTGAGATAGGATCAGAAAAATTTCCATAGAACATGGTGATAATTTTTTCAATTAACAAAGAGATATTTTTTCTCAGAAAAACATTCCAATTTACAACATGGCCACCGGAACTTGCATGTCGACACGTCGCACGATCGACAAAATCGAAGTCGTCATGTCTCTTTGCACAAATCCAGACAAATCTACTTTTTCGTGGGATTTAGTGCGATCCCAATTGCCTTCGAAAGACAGTAGGTGACGAAGAACAAAAAATTTCGAGAATCTCCAAATTTGAAAATATCCTCTAAGCCAGCCATAACTCATTCGTAAAGAATCTCATTTCTAACATATCAAAATGTGTATCAGTGACTGTGAACAATTTTCGTTTTTAGAACGAAAGTATTTAATCGCTCTCTTTTACAAAATTAATGAATTTGTTATTTTTGTAATGTGCATAGTTTTATTGAGTTTATGATTAAAAATTTTATATTAATGAATTTGAAAATGTTTTTTTTTTGTTACCTCGTGGAGTTTTTATTAGGAGCGCGCCGTTCCAATGAAAAAACATCCATAAATTTAGGTAAATTGTTTTTGAGTTTTTTTGTACTCTGACGTAATGATCGCATAGTTACTTAAAATTTTAATTAGCGAAGTGTTAACGAAAGGATGCTGTACGTTTCTTCGATTTCAATGATACTAATAATATAAACCAATTTTTTTTCTGTAATTCTCGAAAAATTGACAGTTTTTTCCACGTCGAATGCGTGTAAAAGGTGACAGATTTTTTCACTTGCGTAGAAACAGTTCTTTTCTACGTTAAAAAAAAAAATAATAATGAAAAAGTGAAAAAAAAAACAATACTTTTTCCCTTTGTGAAAAGATAACTCTTCTTTTTTACTCGCGAAAACAGCGGTTACTTTTTATTCTTAAAAAATAGAAAAAAAAACTTTCATTTTTTTGAATTATATGCCATGCGTTGAAAAAGCGCGATTTCGCATTCGTGCGGTAGAATAACTAGCTTCACAATCATTCAAAATCGCTCGCTTTTTCACTTTGTAGCATAATATACTATTACTCCTCCAATGTGTGTTTCCCAACTTTTTCTGCCGTATAATGGTTCAAAAATCTTGCAGAAGGATCGTTTATTCCTTTGTTCCACCGGGGCATCCAATAATATGGAGTGAAATTTCCTCCCAATCCTTCATAGTGTGATTCAAACACTTTTCTGTTGAACAAAATAATCATTTTTTCTGTCAAGAAAATTTGTCCTGATGATAATATAACAAAAATCTTCAAGAAAATTCTGATTGAAAAGAATTGAAAACAAATTAGTATGATAGGGAAATATTTCGAATTAAGTTGAGAAATTACTACGAAACAGGGGCGACAAATATTCATCAATCAAAAATATTCAAATGACACTTGAAATTAAATAAAATTACCGGTAATAAAAAGCCTCCTTGGTTTTCGGCGTGCAATGAGGGTAAATTTCATCAGCTTTTTTCAATTCCTCATCTCGAACACGATTTTCGCAAATTTCTTCAATAACTTGAAACAAGGATTTCTTTATTGAAGCAACGCCATCACTGAAAGCTTCTTTGTGACGCCACAAAATCGCCGATGGCAACAAACCAGAGCCATGAAAAGCTGATCGCAAAAGGTGCTTTTCTACGCCATCTGGAATGACGTTATTTTTATAAATAATTATTTAGATTCGAGATGTTCAAACTCGAAAATGCCTGAACTCGTACCTGTTCAAATCCAAACATGATAATTTTTGTACAATTTGAACATTGATGGCGAAGCATCAGAAAATTCTTCTGATAAATCAAGTAAAAACCCGGAATAACGTCCCTTGTAACTCTGAACCTTATAAGATTTCAAAATCTTTATTTTTATAAGACTCCTGATTCAAATCCAGTGGCGGATCTAGGATTCAATCCTGAAGGGGGCTTTGGTTTCTCGACTAAATAAAAAAAAAGCGATTAAAGATTATTCATAAGTATAATATGAGTAAGACTTTATTGACAGATTTAGACTCCCTTTGCAATTCAGAGTTAGAGAGTTTTTTTTGTGTCGAAATTAAAATTCTTCAATTTGGCTTCAATTAATTAATTGATTTTATTCTATCTTATACAAGAATGACGAAGTTTTGAAATTATAATTTCAAAAAACATGTATTTTTGGAATTCTCGAAATTTTAGACATTTTAAAAGTTTGCAAATTTTGCAGTTTCGAAGTTTAGAAGTCTGGAAATATGAAACAATATGTTTAGATTGAAAAGCTTTATAGGAACGTTTTGAGTTTATGATGAACTAATATTTTGTTATAACATTCGATATATAATTATAATTAATTCGAATTTCAAAAATGTTAAGATAAAGCATATTTTAAGTTGGAAAACTTTTCAATATGTTTTCGAAGATTAGAAAATTCGGTGAAATTAAGATTCAAAATTATATCGTGATTCTACTCCTGAAAATTCTAGATTTAAATGTTTGAATCTTTAAATCCAAACATTTCAAGATTGAACAAACTGAACGTTTCGAAACTTTGAAACACTTTCTTAAAAACAGTGGAATTTTGAATAATTTAAAATTTGTTATTTCGAGAATTCCAAATCTCCAAAATTTCATTTTACACGTGAAATGTAAAAATTTTGATTTTGGAAATATCAAGTATAAATAAATTTTACATTCGGCAACTTTCAAATATTTTTGCGAATTTCGAATTTATGATTTGTGATTTTAGCATTCGAAACCTTGAAAATTCCATTTCTTAAAATTCGAGATTTATCTCCGAAATTTTCAATATTAAACCACTTTTTTCATTCGGAAACGTTCGAATTCATTATATATATTTCACTATACTGAAAGAATAACATCTAAAAAAATTTATAATTGAAGATCGCCAACTTTGAGAATTCAAAATCCGAAAAATTCAATTTTTGATTGAAATACACTCCTGATTGTCTTAAATTTAGATTTTTGGGAGTTTTTTTTAGCCCCCATATACCCTCCCCCCCCCCTGGATCCGCCACTGTTCAAATCTTAACTCTAAGTTTCGTATAAGGCGCCTTATAAGAAACGAAGAACCTTGCATATACAACAAAATTTGAGAAATCTACGTTCAGAATTACGAGTAAATCCAGGAAATTACAAAATTACAATGGAACCCTAAAAAATTCAGTTATTGAACAAGAAGTATACTTTGCGGTTGACGAAGTGCAGGGTCCAAAGAGAGGTAGTAACTGCTGAATTGAAGATCAAGGAATGGAACTCTGAGTTCCAAACTGAAAGCACTCGTAGTTCTGTCGGCTCGCAAACCGTCGTACAAATAAATGTCTTTCAGCAAACGAAGAGATTCGTTGTGCGCTTCGGTTGCGTTGGGCGAATCGCGGAAGTAGATGTAACCCTGAGCCAATTCGTCGGCGCCTTCGCCGCTCAAAATCACAGTTGAATTCGTGTTGTTTTTTATGTATCGCGACAAAAGGTACATTCTAAACAACCCAAAATTTACTTTCATCACATTTTTCACTCGAAAAGTACGAAATATCAAATTGATGAATGTGTACTTTCCACATTTTCTTTCAAAATTATTTCGTTAATTATCAACTTGAACGATCTTAAAAATTTGTTTATACCCAATGGAAGCTCGAATGGTCGTGATGTCAAAAGTTTCCAGCTGATATATCACGTCGTCAAGAGCATAAGTGATATCTTGCACTGTAAAATTGACTTCGTGATGTTCCGAGCCCAAATAAGCAGCGACCTGTGAATGAAAGAGGGAAATTTCAAAACTCCATGAAAAATTTGAATACATACAAACTTTGCGAACATTTGAGACGCAAATTTCATAATTGTTTTTTTTTTTTTTTTTATAAACTTAAAATTTGGGTTTACAAAAATTGTTTCGGGAGTTACGTCTTAGATTTTCGCATGGAATTGTTTTTCGATTCTTTTACTTGTCTCGCAGCAATTATATCTGGACTTTGCTCCATTCCTATGGCAAAAGTCTGGATTTTGTACGGTATGCTGCGCTCTCGGGATAATTTCATCAACAAAGCTGCGATTAAACTAGAATCCAAGCCGCCTGATAAAAGACAGCCAATTCGTCGTTCTGACATTAGACGCTTCTCTACGGCTGTGGTCAAAAGTTTCCTGATGTTTGCGTGAACATCTTTTGAATTCAAAGCTGAAAAGTTTTAAATTAATCAAATTTAATGACATTATATCGCCAAATTCATATTGTTGTAAGTCGAAACTCGAAGAATTCGATCAAATTTTATAAACGTGTAATTATTTCGTTTACCATCCCAAGAAACAAAGGGTTCAAAACGAGGCTTTTCCATGTACGAGTAATATTTTCCCGAGTTCAAGAGCTTTGTTCTTCCGTTTTCGAGAATTTGATATTCCGCGTACGAACCCGGAGGAAATGGCTCGATTACATACTCTGATTTCATGTGTTTTCTGAGGCCAATCAAGCCCTAAAAATTGCGCAATCAAATTTATTAAAATTAAATTTAGCATTGTTTATTATATGAAAAATATGCTCAAAAGCTCTTTTTTCGAAAATTTGGAAATCCGATAAAATTTTACATTACGTTTTGGGGGAAGTTCAAACAAAAAAATGTTTTCGAAACAAACCTTGGCTTCTGAACTGACAGCCAAAATACCATCTTCGCTTGAGAGCCTGAAAAGTGGCCTGACACCATAAGGGTCTCTCGCAATCAAAATACTCCTTTTTTCCAAATCCATCAAACAAAACGCGAAAACACCGTCGAGAAATTTCGCGACGTGGCTCGCTTCGTTGTTTACGTACACATGAATAATCGCTTCGACGTCGCATTTTGTAGAGTACTTAAACCCGTGCTCACTTTGCAACTTTTAGAAAAAAATAAAATTTCAAGTCGTACGAATGAAATGGGAAAGTATTCATAATGTTTGAAATAATTATATTGAATGATAAATTATTTCATCGATCACAAAAATTGACTATATGCAGAAAAATATTAATTGTTCAGAAAATACGTAGATGAAAAATTTCATTTTCAATTAGCTTATACCTTTTTGTGATTGTAAATTTCTCCATTGCAAAGTAAAAAAAGTTTTGGGTGCCTTAGGATTCTCATCGGTTGCATACCACAAAGACTGTCAACAATTGACAGCCTCTGAAAAGCGAGATATCCATTCTGCAATCATTGAAGGAATATCAATAATTAGAGAAAACTACACCAGGGACTGATCTGATTTAGGTTTTCAAATTTGAAAACTTCATAATTTCGATTCTTGACGGAAGAAAAATTTGCATTACCTTGACTCGATCATCGTATTCAACTTTGAAGGCGTCGGGGCCTCGATGCGAAAGTTTCGTGAAATTATCGCAAATGCAAGACAAAGATTCGGTTTCTAAGCCGAAGAGAGCCCAAATTCCACACATTACGGATTTTCACTGAATACCCAAAATCTGCAACAAATGTTGCAATTATTCGCTCGACGATTATGCGATCAGTTGTATAAACAATATAATTTTGCAGTTGTACAAGCACAAGAAATTTATTTCATCCAGTGGCATACATTTTTTTTGATAATTTCGTAATTTTGAGGCATTGTTTTTTCAATTTTTAGTACGTACCTATTTCGTAAGTGCACGAAACTAATAGTTATTGACTCCGTATTGCACGATTTTATACTCTATTTGGATGAAAAAAAAAATGACCGTATAATTATATTCGATGTTTTAATTTTGCAACGCATAGAATATTTGATAGATAATACAGTATTGATCTATTCATTATTGATTATTCGTGCACGGTTGAAAAAAATTACATTAGTAGTAAATATTGAATTATAGTCTTTAATTATTGACTAATTAATTAATACGAAGACTATCGATAGTCCAGACGTGTAATACGAAGCTTCGTATTGAACGATTTTATATTTTATTTTATGAAAATAATAACTGTAATTTTATTTCGCGATTTAATTGTGCAACTCAGGAAATTTGATAGAAAATGCATCTGGACTTCATTAATTAATGCGTCCATTAGTGAATATTTTGGTTTTTTCGACATCTGACGCAAGAAATATGTACGATGTTTAATTCATTTTTTATCGCCGGACTAAAGTATAATGTAAACGAAAAACAATTGGGATAATTAAAAAAAAGAATCTAAGCAATATAATAAAATTGAGATTAAGAGATCAACTCTTACAAACATTTCGCAAATAATTGTTCAAACGTTTGAAAAAAAAGTTCATTTGAAACGTTGTACATTCAGTTAAATATTTTTTATCGCTGAGGAAAAAAATTATCGGTTTTAGAGATTATGATGAAAGAATTACGTAATATATCAATATATACAGCATATTTTTCAACAAGAAGCGCGAGATCGGCAAACAAATGTAAAATTTTTCACTTATTTTCTTTTGTAATTAAGTAGATGTTTTTTTATTGAATTTTCATTTTGATAGTCTGAAAAAACACTCGGAAAGATGAGAAATTTCAAGTTAATATATTAATTTGTATGAAAAAATGCAAATTTTTAATATTATTGTTGAATTATTTAAAATAATGACTGACAAATATTTCATTTTTGAAAATAACAATGAAATATAAAAAGAATCACTCAAATTTTCAAATAATAATCCAAAATTAGTTCAATTTCAAAAATTTTCATTTTTAATGTATGCGATATCGCGTACAATTTATGATAAAAATTATAATTTTATAAATAATGAACTGCAGTATAACAATTAGACATAAACTGTACACATGATTTCGTACAATTATTCTGGAACTTACGATAATTCGAAAAAAACAATGTAGAATATCAGAACAAACAATAAATAAATGTAAAAGTATGAAAAAAATCCAAAAATATTACGCAAAAAATACAACACGATCTTTCAACGTACAATATTGCCACTTTTGTAATAATAAATTTCAAACTTATCTGACCAAAAAGAAAAAGAAAAATATCGAACTAACTATCTTCTCTTTCACTTTACTAAAAATGTGTTATAACAGTTATTCAAATCACATTTCAAAATTAAAAATCGTCGGAAAAATTGTCATCTTAAATTCATCATGCATAGACCGATTGTTTAAATTAACAATTAAACGCTGCATTAACAAAACAAATTAAAAACTAAATCTCCTGCGAAATTTATCTTCTTCAAATGTCTACACTCATTCTTACCGAAAACGGTCGAAAATGCTTCAAAAATTCGAATTTTCGAAAGAAAAAAATTTTCGCGAATCAGCTGTCATATGTCACTTCGCACCTTAGACCATACTAAATGGTCTAATTGTAAGCTTCGCACGCATATATACGCCATATACGCACTCACGTGTGTGATGAGATGTTACGCACAGGTTGTCAACATCCTCAGTAATGTCAACAAAAAAATATTCCCAGATTTGTTCATAATGCCAAAGCGCGGGATCGAAAAAAGCGCAGTGGTTTTAAACAAAAAACCCAAGTTGAACAGTGCGATATCAGCGGAATCGAGTAAAAAACAATTGCGACAAAGCGATTCTAACCTCGCCCCATTTGTAAACATGCCGCAAAACGTGGCAACGGATTGTTTGCAAATGACTAAAAATGCGAAAATTGAGTATCTTGATACTCCTGTGAAATCTGAGGCTGATAAGAAAGAATACAGGTATTTTTAATTTTGCAGTTTAAGTGGGATTTTTTAAATGAATTTTGGTTTTTGTCATTTTGCATGAATAAGAGTAAAAAAAGATTGTTTTGCGGAGACGATTTGGAAAATTAGTTGTTTATTGATTCTTGTATTCGTAAATAGATCGTGCGAGTTTTTGAATTTCAATTTTATTGTTGTTTACTTCTTTGTTTTTATTCTTATATTTATTGCGAAAGATTTGTATCAAGAATTGTTATAACATTATCGTTTTTTACAGGGTCATCAAATTAGAAAATGGATTAACAGCTTTATTAATTTCTGATGTTCAAAATATCAATGCTAAATCTAACAATGATTCGGTTGATGGGAACAGTAAGTTTGACTATATTTTGGTTCAAACAATTTTTTGGAAATGCTGAAAATTACAAATGTACTTAGAAAAATATTTCTTCCAATGTTGAAAAATTTCAACACTTCCAAAATATCCAAAATCATTCAGTGTATACTAACAAACAAACAAAAGAGAAATGAAGAATTTTTATTGATGTATTTATTTTTAAATCGTAGATTTTGTGTAATAATTGCAGTTTTCTGAAATGGAATTCGTTTTTTATCCATGGCTAATTTTTTCAGCATCAGCAGAAAATCCTTTTGTTGACAAACTATTCTGTAAATTTGAAAATGTTTATTTTTATCACTGGGTTGTTGATTCACAGAAAAATCCATGTTTTTTGATGTTTTTAAATGTTCCCAGTCAGTTTTTGTTTTAATTAGCAATCAAAATGTTTTTTGCGAGAAAAAAATCCACCGAGCCGGGAATCGAACCCAGGACCTCCCAATTTTAAAGCACCCGACATGAAATTGGGAGGTCGTCCTGGGTTCGATTCCCGGCTCGGCGGGCGGATTTTTTTCTTGCAATAAACATTTTAATTGCTAATTAAAACAAAAACTGACTGGGTGTAAATTAATTTCAAATTCGAAGGTACAATCAACGGCACTTTCGAAGCTACATCCTCTGGTGATGAAGAAAGTGAAAGTGAAGGAAGTGTAGAAGAAGAAGATGAAAATGAAATTGGATACGAAAATACCACAGAAATTGAAGATGGCGAAAAAAAAGGATCCAAACATGCAAAGAAAATCGAAGAAAAAATGGTTCTCTTCAAAAAATTCTCTCCCAAACACTTGAAATCATTTAAATTTTCCTTTTTGAAACTCAGTTTCTTCATTTCCACTTTATATTCACTTTACCCATATAAAAAAATTCAAGTTTCATAGTTGACTCTACTCATTCATACATTATTTCAATCCTTTGTCATTTTTGATTCATGTTTCAGGTAGAATTTAATTTTAAACAATAAGTACGAAAAATGTTTATGTAAATAAACTATAGAGTACGTCTAGTTTTTGAAATGATGTTCAAGAAAATGTATGTGCAAAGTGAAAAAGGTTAGGTTCAAATCCATTTTTTCAGGCAGCTTGCGGATTGTGCGTCGGCGTCGGAAGTTTCAGTGATCCTCCTGAAATTCAGGGACTTGCTCATTTTTTAGAGCACATGGTTTTCATGGGTTCCAAAAAATACCCAGAGGTAAATACAAAAAACTAAAAGAATAATACATAAATTCTTAAATTAATCGAAATTTTGTGTGCTACAGGAAAACGATTTTGATGCTTTTATAAGGAAACGAGGTGGATCCGACAACGCACAGACAGATTGCGAACAAACGACGTTTTATTTCGAAGTTCACGAGAAGTATTTACTGGCTTCTTTGGATCGGTTCGCGCAATTTTTTATTAGTCCTTTGATGAAAAGGGACGCCATAAACCGCGAACGCGAAGCTGTCGAAAGTGGTACATTGATTTTTAAACATTTTTTACCCTTGATAACATGTCAGCAATGTTGATACGTATGGACAAATAATTATTAATTAATTTATTATTACTTTATTCATACTTGTTTTCTTTACCAGTTTTTGAATTTTTCTTACCATTTATTATACACATTTTACATTTGCAATCTTTACATTTCCTTTACGATCCATTTACATATACAATATCTCTCCATATCCTTCGCTCGTGATAACAAATTTTTTTTTTTTTTTTTAGAACCAAATTTTGATTACCCCATACCTCACCTAGTGAGGTTTCTGGGTCCCTTCCCTCTTTTCTTATCCTGCCATGGAACCCCTACCTACTTGGTATTTAACTTCGACTTGAAATTGATCCCTCCATCGACCCGCGGGGGAAACTATGGAAAACCCCGCGGCAAGTAGGCGGAAACTGGCTCGAATCCCCCTGAGAGGTGCCGATATTAAGAATTATCGGTGCCCCGACCCCGGGAAATTATTT
>JAPYZK010006322.1:36-20499 GCA_030522785.1 Platygaster equestris
GCGTTGAAAATTCACGAGTTGTTAGCGTAGAATAATGAGTTAGCTGAAAACATTCGGTCGAGTTTTTAGGTGAAACATTGAATGAAACACAAAATCGGTTGTTATTTGGGGGAGATGCGGCAACGGCCGCCGCTAACTTTATGTAAACTTGACCTTGTAAACATGACCAGGAATTGTCCAAAAAATACGAAAGCCTTAAATTTTTTCACGGCAAATTATTGTACAAATGTTTATGATTTTTGTTGCATCGTTTGTTTTAAATTAACACGCATAGTTTACAAATGATCTTCAGCATACTGAATATTCCCAAACATTATACGCATAAGAGTCACATAATTGTGATTGTTTTTCTCTCCATCTTTTACAGATTCGAAAACGGAGGAAGCTTTAGTTCCAACGTTGCAGACACTTTCGAATGTCTGCAGTGTCTTTGTTTCGTCTCAACAACGGATGACTCGAGGGTGAGCTTAATTCCCTACGATTTTTCTCTCTTCTCTACATCATATGATAAACATGCAAACACGAATTTCTGAACGCGCATGCATTTCTCGGATTTTTTTCTTCCAAGACTGCAGGGGCGCGCGTGCTACTAACCACTTTTGGGGCTATTATACCTTTTTTCCTTCAAACTTTCGTTTATTCAATTTCTCAATATTAATACACCAGGTCACCCCGATTGACAACATGAACGAAATTGCGGTAAATATCATCTTAAAATGTACTGGCTCACGCACTCTTACATAGGTTCCGAATGACGATGGGTCAAGACCCTTTATTTTTATAACGGTAATGTATATTCATTAACTTTACAGAATTACTCTCATATTAACATGAGTTGTGCTAGAAAAAGTTGACAAAAAACTAGCTAAGATCCGTATTTCTAATTTTTTCTGCTTTTCTCTCCTTCACCTAATGACATTATTATTTACAAAGTTATTGTAAGACAAATTGAGAAATCTTTTTCTCAAATACTGAGTCCCATTATGGAAATGAACTGAAAGTGAGATATTTACAAGTGATGAAACGATTGATGGAAATGATGATGAATATGGTAGGTACAATTTTGAGTGATGATGATATGAAACGATGGTTGATGTGATGGCTCAATGATTGATTGGTAGCTTCATGTAAGACGTAACTTATTAAGTGAATTATTGATGAAATTTTGATACTATTTCGATTATCATTACAAAAATCTATTCCGATAAATGGAAGAACTTTCAATCCTATCTGGTACATGAATGTATTCAATGGTCATGCAACCAAAAATAACGATCGGACTCATAATGGGGCTATTATACGTACCTATGTACCTACACTTGTATACAGTATTTGAAACCGAAACCGCAAAAGTAACGTCACACAACTTTTCAAGGGCTCTTTCGACGTTGTTTCACTTTCGAATATTCGCAAAGTTTCAAAACTTGAATAACTGTCATCCGACAATATGTATCCGTCAAGGAAAACCCAATAGAGACTGTCCTAATAACCCCCTGCACCAGAAGGTTATTCGTTCTGATGGTTAGATTTAGCGGAGGACGGTGATCTCTGGTTTGATATTATAAGAGGGCTATTATAAGAAGCCTAATTTTTTTTTCGAGAGACAATATTGCCAAAGAAAAAGAATAGACATCCAACCCTACCAATTGGGATATAATATTCTGAAGCTCCCGGGCAGCCCAACTCCTAACCCAAATCCACCGGATTCGGGAAAATCGGAACAAAGTTGGCAAAGTGGAAGAGACATGGCGTGGGGCGAAGGGGAATTGAGGGGAAGGGTTGCGCGCCAGGAAAAAAAGGTGTCGAGTCGAGGTGAAGCGGAATAAGGGGTAGTTGGTTGGTTGGTTGAGGAGACCCCTAGTCTGGCTTCTGGAGCAGGAGGCTCGTCCGGGCAAAGCGAGAGAGAGAGAGGGAGAGAGGGAGAGAAAGATGAGGACACAAACGGAAGGGTAGAGCCCTCGGGAACGAGGCATTGACCTCCAGTGAGTTAGGATGTCTGCCGGTATTGATTCAGCAGAGCTGTTGCTGCTGCTGCTGCTGCTGCTGCGGGGTGCGGTACACGCTTTCGAGCTTTCGAGAGGGACATGCAGGAAGGCAGCAGGGGTTGGAAAACGCGAACACGGGACTCACGGGAGTACCGCGCGGGTGGTAAATAGTTACGTGCAGCGGCATGGCGCTCTCGAAAGTCTCGAAGGGAGGAAAAGAGGCTTCGCAACGCAAGCGGTGGGGCAATTCCTCGAGAGGGGGAGGGAAAGACCTTTATTCTCGTATTCTGGCCGAGGTGCAACGCACCGAGGCACCCTTCTTTTTGTGGGCCTCCCTCGTCGTGAAAAATCGAGCGAAAAGCGAATTTCCGCAACGAGTTGGGGATGATGGCCATTGGAGTCACAAATAGCTTATAATAATAGTATCGTGCCAGGCTGCGATTTCAATGTTCCGTCAATGTGCTCAGTGAGTGCTTATAAAACAGCTTGTGTCAGATTTCATAGGGGCGTTAGATGTTAGATGTACATGAGTTATCTACGAATCCGCTGATGACACGCGTGAAATCAGTGTTGTCGACGCTTGCCTGCGTGTACGATTTCGAAAACGACTGTAACTAGTCCTGCTATAAGTCTAGGACGTACTTTCGCTCTCTCGAACGCGTCCAGTAACAGCTTATACCGCTGCAGTCGAATCATCGCATTAGAGTGTTGCCTCACAGCAGTATAGAACAGTGTAGAATGAAGGCGCGCTTCCAAGAGATGGAAGATCCCAATGCGATACAAAGGATATTGCGGAGATGACAATCCGCAATGTATTACGATTTTATACCGAATTCTGCTTCGGCGTATCTTCCTGGCCGCCGTTACGAAAGCCAGGAATTATTATTGCCTGGGACCGATTTTTTGGAACCATGCCCAGACTGAGGTTAACTTCTTTTTGCACATTCTGGTGCTGGAAAGATGAGAGACACAGACGTTGTAGACTCCAAGAGAGTACGAAGATAAGGCCGTTTTATGTCTCATTGTCAAACAGTAAACAATATGGGAAAAAGACTGATGGTCATATGATGTAAGCAGAAAAAAAGAAAAACTTGTGACGATATGAAAATTCGGCCTTGGCGTGATCTAAGCGTTTGCAATATCCGCAAATGCGCCCATTGCCATCAAATGAATAACTTTCTCACCCTATATTATGTCGTCGTCGGCCGACGAATGATTCAGCGCTTTTCCGGCGCTAAAAATTCACCCTCGCTCAATTTTTTCGCGCAAGTATGAAGAGCACGAGTGTGAATAGCAAGGAACCGCCGAGGACTTATGGGAAGCCAGGGAGGAAGGAAGGCTTCCTCCTTCCCTCGGTGAAAAGAACGAAATGTAATTAAGAAAAAAAGCAGCTTTTGCTGTGTGCAAAGTGAATGGGCTTAGATGGATTACTACAGGCGTTTTCGTGATTCGTCATGCACAATGAAGAATTAATAGATAGGTCCTTCAGTGGTCGTCGCATTTCTAGCCATTTTTTTCGATTTTCCAAGTTATTTCTGTTCGATCTCGCACTCCATCCATAGCAGGCAAGTTAGCTAGCAGGGTACAAAGCGCACAAAGAATAAATTATAAAAGGGCGAAGCCGCGATTGCCGTCGAAGGGCTAAACCCAGAGAGGAGTGCAGAGGAGTCGAGGAGATAACGCTGGAATTGGAATTGGAAAGCAAGCAGGAGAAAAAAGGGGATGACCGCGAGACTCGGAAAGTTGCGGGCTCTCTGAGTGAAGGGCAGCGTCCGGGCTAGCTAGTCCGTCTAGACGGACTTTGCGTTGGGTAAACACTGACCTGCACTGGCTAGGTTTTCCTCGCAAGGACGTAACCAGAAATTTCGTTCAGGCGGTGGGGGGCTGTGGTGATTTTCATTCGAAATTGATTGAAAAAATTGAAAAAGTGAAGTTTTATTAGAGAATTATAAAAAATTCCTACATTCTCAGAATTTTCATAAGTGTTTGAAATCTCTCAAGTTTTCCAAATCCTCTGAACTTTGAAATTCATCAGAATAGTAGAAAATCTTGGAATATATTAGAAAAGTTCCAACTAAGCCAAAGTTTTTCGAACTTTTAGAAATATGTGAAATTTTGAAAACTTCAAGAATTCCGAAAATTGCCTCACTTCTCAAGATTTTCGAAACTTTGTTGAATCCCTCCCTGAAAATTCTAAAATTTTTACAATTCTCAAAGTTGTCATTCTACTGAAACTTTTGGAATCCTCTACATTGTTGGATATCTGGAAATGTTACGAATTATCCAGTTGTGAAATTTTCGTGGAATTTTCGTAATTTCAAGAATTATGAAAATATTGTACACATTTTCAAAATTTTCGGAACATCTACAAATCTCTGAAATGTGCGACAATTTTGAAATTCTCGAACTTTTCAAAATTCCAATACCTTCAAAAAACCTCAAAATACTTCAGACTTTCAACATTTTCAAAATTGTTTAAAATATTGAAATGTTGAAAATATTCCAAATTATGAGGTTTCTCGAAATGTCAGAAATTCGTAAAATTTTCGTTATTTCAAGAATTATGAAAATATTGTATACATTTTCAGAATTTTCGGAATACTTACAAATCTCGGGAATTTACGAAAATTTTGAAATTCTCGAACTTTTCAAAATTCCAATAACTTTCAAAATCTTCAACATACTTCAGACTTTCAAATTTCTCAAAATTGTTGAAAATCTTGAGATGTTAAAAATATTCCCAACTGTTAAGTTTCTCGAAATGTCAGAATTTCGGACGGGGCTCCAGCCCTCTCCCTGGTTACGTGCTTGTTTCCTCGAAAAAACGGCACTCGGTTGCGCGCCTAAAAGCCTTTTGTACATCAGCATTCATCATTGGCCACCAATTTATTTTTGAGTTTATTTACCAATTTCCAAGAGCAAACAAGTGCCAGTCTGCAGTCGCTAATTTAGTTTCTCATAGCTCTTACGAAATAAGACGATACATTAATTATTGTATTTCAGTCATCTATGGAACTTTGCATTTCATTCAGACGCACTTATTTTCACTTGTTTTCCCCATCCAACTTGGAACACTTGCCTTGATTGCTTTTTTATTTCCGATTTTATACTGCCAGGTGCTGGTAACAATTAATTATTGCAAATATGATGCTTGTTGTTGATAAATCACGAGGGCATTTAATGCATGCAAGTGCGCATGATGTGGGGCTTGGCCTGCACAATGCACATTTGCGAGTTGTTACATCGTCGATATGGCCACGTGGCTCAATGACCCCATGACTGCCATGCAAGTTCCTCTTGCACGGCATCGCGTGCAAACGTACATAATTCTGCACGATCGATCGCGACCGTGCGAAATTTAACATTTGCATTTCGCAACACCAGTTTCTTTAACCCTCGCGTTCATTCTGCTGCTGCTGCTGCTGCTGCAGTCGGTACAGTTTTATTTCCACATAACTCGCCATATTATACATATAATATACTTTTTCATATCTCACATATTAGAAATCGCGTTCCAGTTGTACCCTAAAGACTGCGTTCCGAACGATATACACAGTGCGCGTAAAAATAGAGTGTTAAGGTGCACCTCATACCTGAACACATGTGTTTAGGTATGAAATGCCCTAACATCATTATTCTCGGTCGTCTCGGGCGGCGGTGTCATGGCGGCGACTCATCGATTCGAAGCGTAGTCTTTAGGGTAACGGTACGCAAACAACTAAAACGCTCGTTAAATGTGTTCGATGCAAAAAATACAGCTCTTATCAAGGTGCAGACTCATGTTTTCACTTGTTTCTGCTCCTTGATACGAAATATACTATTTTACTTTTCCTTTTTTATGTGAGATGCCGTGTTTGATTTCTAAAAACTTGATTACTCATCGTCTTGATGAGCTATGCCCGTTAACTCATAACGCACGGTAATAATAATTGTTATAGCGAATGTTTGACTAATAAGCGGCTTTTAATAATCTTTCGGGACGAATAAGAGATAAGATAGTAGATAAGCTATCGAGATGGTAGCGTGGTTCCTTTTTTCCTTGCGGAATTCACGTTGCAGGCGAGGGTTGAGCTTTTTTGTTTTGAAACATCCCCGAACGAGCTTCATTTGAGTAATGCGGCGGCGGCGGCGGCGGCGGTGGGGTTAGGTTGGGGTTCGAGTGCAGGGGTCGAAGCGTGATAGTGTGTCTGGCCGTGCTTTGTTCGGCTTTGTTGTTATTCGTGTGTTGGTGCAGACAGCGAGGACGACGAGGGATGAGCACCCCCTCGTCTCACGCGTCTGGCGCAAGGGCGTTACGCTTCCGTCGCGTGTAACCGGGTCAGTTTGGGTGTCGAAAATCGTACGTTCTGCACCTGCTACTGCTGTTATAACTACTACCACCACTACTGCGGCGGGCGTCATTTTTCACTTCCTCGTCTTTTTTAGCTCTGTCAAAGCCAACTATTCGAATTTCCCCAGTAAATGAGTAGTTAAATTCCTCCAGTAAAGGAATAAAATTTCGGCAAGTTGAATTTTCAAGGGCATACAATGTATCATATTTTTCATGATTTCTAATTAGTTCGAAACGTAATAACGTAGCACATTTTTTGATGCTATTATATTGTGATGTCTCTTCTAATCTCATCTAAACGTCATGAAAAAAAGCATTATATAATATTGTAGAAATTCCGCAGACTTGAGCTCATCGACTTGTGAAGTTTCAATAGATATGCATAATATCGAAGCTGACTACACGTATAGTTGTACACACTCAACATTCCTGGACTGCTCGACTTTCAAAATGGCCGTATCATTATTTCCGAGCTACGAATGTGCCCGCATGTTATCTTTATTACATTCGCTTTGGTCCTTTCAACCCTCTCAACCTTGTAGACTTCATTGCGAAAATTATTCGGATTTTGACTTTTGAAACACATGGAACTCTGTTCAGCGCTTCTGATGCGGTGCTCGCAGACTTTCCCATTCTGGCTTGATGTTCATCAAGTCTTGAGCAGTTCTGGACATTGAATGTTTTGGATTTGTCGCGTAAATTTTCAAAGAGCCTGCAATCTGAAATCTTTTCTTCCCATGCGGAATGAATCCAGAGAAAAATCATAATATGAGAAAAGTTGTCGTAGTATTTTCCCTGATGGCGCGTGGAAACGCGTGCGGCTAGCTGTATGTATAACATGTGAACCGGCAGTCTAGCCTTGACTCGGGGGTGTTGCCATGGCGATGCACCGTCTGTCTGGCCTGGTATGCCCCTCGCCGCCCTTCACCCCTCGTCTGCCAGCCCTCCATATCGCCCATATCATATACATACATATATATATATATATACATACACATGTATGTATACATATCTGGGTATATTCATCCCCCGCGGGCGACCTCAGCAGACTTGCTCGGACTGAGTCAGACGAGCGTGACCCCGACCTTTCAGGTGGATAACCTCGACTACTGCAAGCAGCGGGCCACGGGGGGCTGCTGCTGCCCCTGCGCACGCGCGCACCCCCGCAGCCCTTGGCTAAACCGCGGCCGACTCCGCCGACGCACGAAGGGATGCAAGTGCGAACTGCGAATCTGCAGGGAGGATCGATTCTACTATGGAGACACTTTTTCATCGGCTTAACATTTTCCCTTGAGTCTATTTATAGCACTTCGGCATTCCGCGGATGGGCTGACTGCAGCTTTAATTACCACAGTCACTCCAACTTGGAGTGGACTTGGATCAACAATTAACAATTAACAATAAAAAACTTAGATCAACAATTCGCTTGTACCCTAAAACAGTCTATCATTTTCAAATGGAAACAAATCGTGAAACGACAAAATAACACATATCATATTATTTACCGCGAAAATAAAAAATTACGACATAATAATGAACGATGATTTGAAAAGAAAAAAAAATCTAACAATGAAAAAACTGTTTCAGACCCTGCAATCGCAACCGTCTTTTTTCCTGCACCCTGCATCACAAGAACCAGTCGTTTGCCTGAAACCCTCCAAAAGAATTAAGGTTAGTCGCTCGTTCGTGTTTATTTTACGTCTTCACTGACACATTTTGGCAACATTTCGAAAGCTTCGCGCAAAAAAAAGGTTTTGTTGTAGCAGCACATCTCGGATGTGCTGCCAGAATTATGCTATTGCAGCTAATCAGATATGCTAAAATAGCAATGTACATCGATAATATAGCATGTTCGGTTTGGTTCGTCGACCACATTTTTTTTGCTAGGGTAACATATTCGAACATGCTATAGTGTTACAGTTCGAGGCTCTTCCAGCATATCAAGATTGGTTAATGGAGCATCCTTCTTTCAGCTGTCAGAGATAATATGTCATGTTACGTTGCCTAATCTTGAAATGCTGAAACGGCCAAGTTATAAGTTGCTGTAGCACGATTAATTTAGTTCATCTACAACATTTTTTTGCTGGACAGACATATTAGAACTTGTTAGAATGTCGCAGTTTTTGGCTGCTACAGCATATCGGGATTGGTTAAGAAAACAAATTGTTTTATTTTCTCTGCTGAAGAACCACTTCCAAACTTGTTAGTATATCACAGTTTTTAGCTGCTCCAGCATGTCAAGATTGGCTGAGAAAACATATTTTTAACGAATTCGCTTGGGGAGTCGCGCGTCTGTTTTCCCTCCTATAGTATCACGTATTTGTTTGCTTGTCGTTTGTAATACATAAAATATGAGTCAAGTCAGTCAAGTGTGCAGGGTAACAAGTTCGTCGACTGATTGCAGCGTCGAGCGAATTCAATGTCACAGCTGATAATAACTGTAAGCGGCGATAAACGATGACAAATCTGGGTAAAAGTTATCAAATGCGAATTTTTCAGTGGCTCATATTAAGAGTTTCAAACTGAAATGTTACATTTGAGGAATTGGCTCGAAATGGAGACTTAAATAATGATGGGCTCGGAAGTGTGCTCTGATTGTGTCATGATTGCGCGCGAGGCAGATTATGTTCATTGGGCTTCTCTTGAGTCAGGCTTTTGTTGTTGAAACTGTGTTGCATTTGGTTTTTCATGAGGTGCGAAATAGTAGTCTTCAGTTGAGTTCGAGTTGGGTAATATTTGAGTGTCTGTTTTGGTTCTCGATTGGGTTCGAATTTGCTCTAAAATGGGCATTTGAATTGTATATTAATTGAGTCTAAATTGTGACAAATCAAGTGCACATTGATTTCTGATTTGGTTTTAGTTGCGTCGAAATGGTCTCTGAATGGGGTCTAAATTTTCTTTCACTTGTGTCCTGATGATGAGGTGTTATGTTTTCTCTAATCTATTGAGTTTGAGCAGGATTGCGGTCGATTTGAGTCTCCGAATTTAATCTCGGTCAAGTTTGAATTAATTAATGCAAGCTCCATTCAAGTTATCCGTTGATTGAGTATATAAAGTGGGTTTCAATCGCATTTTCATTTCAATTAAAGGATGATGTCTACATTGTGATGAATATTAATTGTCTTTATCAAGAGTCGCAATCGTGTCTGAATTGGGTTCTGATCAAGCGTAAATTGGCTTTCGATTAGATTTTAGTCGAGTTCGAAGTAAGTCTGATACTTTTTTGCCAAAATTGTGCTCACAATCAGTATGTATTTATCAGTAAGATAAAATTCAACCACAAATGCGACCAACGCCCTGTATCAAATCCACATTAATCGGGCAAAAACATACGACAAAACCCGTAATTATTATTCAATATGAGCTCAAAATTTTGCCTGCACCCTGCAACAAATATTACGAAATATAGTACATTATTATAATCATCTGCTGCACCCCATCGGCCATCCCAAATCAATCTCATGTCTCGGACGAGGCTCAAGAAATTAGCAATAGTTGAAAATGTCCGACGTCGTATATAAAACGATGTACTTCCCTTATCTCCTCTTTTTGTTTGGATTCTTTATCTTCGATTTTGTCGTAGGTCGTTGCTTTCGCAACGGGAAGGAAAAAACCAGACTGCCTTTTTTTATTGCTCGATCGACTTATCCAACGGATTGTTATCATTTCTTATCTTCGTATAAATTTAGCGAGTTTTCTTTATCAGCTGAACAACATTTTTTCGATGTCGGAAAAAGCAACATAAAATGCAGCTGCGACGAAAATAAAATTACGAAATCAAAATCGTCCTCTGTTTGACCGTTTTCGCGGTTTCAGTGTATCGAACGGATTACAGAAGTATAATGTTTTCTGAGATAATGTTATTATTGGGGAACGTGTAGTAATCGTCGCGCGTTGCTTCATGCTTTTTCTGGGTTAACGAAATTAAGTATAAATGACGGGTAGCGATTAATGTTTGTTTGTCTCTTACAATTCGCGAGGGATCGACAAATAAGTATTATACTTAACTATTACTTTCTGAGGTCGTATCAATCAGTCGCTTGTTTCTACTATTGAAATTCATTATTTAGTACCTGCAATTAACAATATTCTGTTGAAGGTTTTTAAAAAATTACTCATTTTGGTTGGTCATTGTTTACCTACTATTTGAATAGTATCATAAATTTGTGATTCTTCACTATTTGCGTAGTGTTTAGAAAAACGACTATTATTAATGAATAAATAATTAATTGCATACCATTTTTTTACTGTTTTATGGTAACTGAATATCAGCGAAATAAATGAAATTCGTAGAAAACTGCGAATGGATAGTAAAATTTTACTTATTCGATCTGGGCGAGCATTAAAATTGTCGAGTTTTTCGAAAAATTGGAAATAATATTGTTATTTCTTGAAATTATATGAAGTTTTCGGAACTTGCAAGAATTTCGGAAGATTTCAAAAATTTACAACATCTAAGATATTTAACTTTTGATATATAGTATTCTGAAATTCGCTCAATTCCGAGAAACTTGGATATATTTCAAATTTTTAAGAAATTTTAAAAAATTCAGCAATCTTGAATATTTCATCATAATTCAGAAAATTTTTAGGATTTAAACACTTTGAATAATAATATGCTCGATTGTGACATTTCACAAACTATAATCTATGTGTATATAATATATATATTATTATATTATAACTTGGTATATAAAGTGATCCACTTAAAAAATAGTGGTTATTTTTGAATTGGAAACTTTATCAATTAATTTTCGTAGCAGGCTATCTATTCGCTGTAAAGTAAAATGACAAAAAGAAATCATCTAATGACTCTGAGAATATCACTCAAACATCGTGCATTCGTTTTTTACGACGGAGTGAAAACTCAATGAAAACCTTCATTAAATGCGGAGAAAGTAGAGTAAATCTGGAATCGACGTAAATTTCCGTCATCCCAAGATTCTCAAAGTATAAGGTTCAAATGATCATTTTGTCTCCTTCACGGAGATTTTTATTGAATTAGAAAAAGAATAGTTTTGGTTTTCGTAATTTTTCACGTCAAGTAATTGAAGTATGTTTAAAGTTCTAAATGTTGAAATTTAGAATAATATTTCTAGTATTAAAAATATGTAGAAAATTGGGGATTACATTCTCCTAGTTGCTGCATTTCGAAATAGTGATGATAAAAACGGTCCGTACGTAATTGAAATTTTTTAAGACGAAAAAAAATCTAACATTTATAATAGAAAAAAAGAGAAATTTTCTGTGTCAGTAGCCCTAAATTTGTCATCCTAAATATCATCCAGCAATTTGTGCGGAAAATTCCGAGGTCGTTGCGCTCGGGTGAAAGCGATTCACTTGTACTTTCAGCCGATTTTTTTTTCGCGCTTCACATCAACTCTCGATTTTCATCGAGAGAAAGGAGAAAGTCACATGACTTGCCTATCACAGTTTTCGCTATTCAGGTCATAGCATGGTCACCTAAATTGTGTTTAGCAAGTTTGTCTTATACAATGAGAATGATGACGAGTTTTCCGATTCGGGCAAACTCGTGAAAATATCCCTCATTATTTTCATGGGACGCGATTAAAAAAATGTATTTGAATTGTGCAACAGTGTGAAAGTTCGTGAATTTCCGAAATCCTTCAAAGCGATGATGAAACTTTCTACACAATTTTGATCGCTTGTATTTTGTATAAAAAATGAGCAGACAAATGCTGAAAAAATTCAACTTTACCGGAATAATTGTATGATATTTGATGTTCATATTTTTTTATGAAGATTATACGTTCATATTCCAAACTGCCAAATATTGGACAAATTAAGTACCAGGAACTGAGTATGTTAATTTGAATGAAAAATGAGTGTTTCAGCTTTGAAAAGCTCAAACTCGAATAAAATAAAAGTGCCTCTATCTTTGATGACTTGAGAGTGCATTCAAATGTAATAATCGCTTTGAGACCATTGAACTCGAAGAAATCATGATACGATTCTCAATTTCACTCTCTGCAATTTCTCGTAATTTCCAACTAATCTCGTCTGCTAATTAGCGTCCTTACAAGTCTTGGAACACTCGAATGTTAACGCTTGCTGCGCGCAATTACGAGTACATGAAATAATGAAAGTCGACAAGATTTTCCATTGTTCGCGAATCCTGTAAAATTTATAATGCGAACGAACTCACTACGTACAGAACATCCAACTCGTTCGAAAACTAAAAACTACTCCACCTGATTGAATCGAAGGTCATGGAATTTTTGGAAACTTGACGGAAAGATGAAAAATTCAAATCCGAATCAGTCTGAAATGACATTTTCATCAAGAAACTGACTTGAACGATATCAAGTGAGATCCGGCAGATGTTGAAAAGGAAACATCAAACCGATATATATTAATTTCGAAATGATGTCAGCAATGAAAGTTGAGAAGATGATTGATAAATAAATTAATAATCGATCAATCGATCAAACAATCAGTATGCTATTGTGTATGGAAGAGTGAAGTGAAGTAATTTCGCTTTCTGTCAGCGACTACTCTCACTGTTTCGGCTTCGGCTTTCTCCAGTCCGTGGTGGCGACTGGCGGGTCCGGTTTCTGGGACTCTCACTCGGCGGCCCTACTCTTATTCGACTCGGCCGACGAAAGCCATCATGCTGCATGCAGGGGAGCGACTTTTTTCTCCTCGATGACCGTGACCTTGAACTTGGACGCTGAACTTGAACCCGCCACGTGCGCTCGCGGCGTGGCGGCACGCTCCTCCATATTGTATCCGCCCGAATCCAGCAGCAATGTAGTACAACTTGCATCAGTCATCAGGTCCTTCTGCAGGACATCTAACCATCATGCTCCTCCTCATTTTCTTTCGTCCTTTCGGATTTTCTTTTCAGACTGTCGAATTTCGTCTAGTCGACATATACCTCATAATACCTCATAATACCTCATAATGATGAAAGTCGTGAAAATACAGTATTCCATAGCTGTAGATTTGAGTATTCACGTTATTATTGTCTTTGTTGTTCAACAGCCAACTTACTTCTGATGACTATGGAGCGCCACTTACTACCAGTTGATGCAAATCTGACAATCAGAATCGCATGAACTCGTAGGGCTACTTTTAGAGAATAACTACCTATATTTGACCTATATAAAATCTGTAAACGACCTATATGACATAAATAGCACCTATAAACGTCATATAATTGAGATATATTTAGCATATTGATAACGTATTCATGACTTACTAGACATGATACGTGTGCTACGCGCGCCTGCATTTTACGATTATAATGTCTTCGAATAATTCCTATACATGCTATTACAAATATCAATGGATATTTTATAGTATTATATTATATGGATTTCTGACAATTCCTACATTAATTTCCATCTACTTCCATGAATTTCCATCGATTCTCATGAATTCCCACTGATTCCTATAAATTCCCATCAATTACTATTGATTTCCATTTATTCCCATCAATATCTACTATCAACTCTCGATTCCTATGGATTTCTGCCAATTATTATTTATTTTGATTTATTCCCATCAGTTTTTATCAATTGCCATCAAATTTCATCGATTCCTATTGATTTTCATAAATTCCAATCGATTACCATCAATTTTCAAGAATTCCTATAAATTCCCATCCATCATGCACTATTAATATGCATCCTTTATTTCCCATTAATTTTTATCAATTCCATGGTTTCGTATGAACTCATATGAATTCCCATCAATCACTATCGATTTCCGTTTATTCTCGTCGATTATTCTATTCCCATCGATTCTCATCAATTTCCATGAATCCTCGTGAATATTCATGTCAATTTCAATTGCTTTCCTTTCATTTCTATCAATTTCCATCAACTTCCATCGATCCCTATTAATCACAATTGATTACAATTTATTCCCATCAATTATTACTACCGATTTCTATTCTTTCCCATAATTTCTGTATCAATTCCTATCAATTTCTATCAATTTATAACGATTCCCATCAACTCTTATGAATTTCTATGAATTCCCATCAATCACTATATCGATTTTTCTTTATTTTCATCGATTCCCATGAATTCTTATCAGTTACTATGGATTATTTTCATCGATTCCCATGAATTCTTATCAGTTACTATGGACATTCCTAACTATTTCCAGCAATTCGTATCAATTCCCATACGAGTCCTTATGGATTCTAACCAATTACTATTAATTTTCATCAATTTCTATAAATTTCTATAATATTAATTAAAATCAATTCCGGAATCAAAAATAATTATTTTAACATTAATCATCTTTGAAAACAATAATTTCAACAATTATTGCCAACGATAAAAATGCCAAACTCGCGTGCAAATGATGAACCGTCAGAACCATCGCATTGAAGTGAGCGTATTACATGTTTTCGATAGATCATCGATTAACATTCGATACACGCTTGCATGCATGCATTCGATACATGCTTCAGTTGTTTCATCACTTTTTTCTCTAGGTATAAACAATATATATATGCCATATATGTTACTCCTAAATTTTTTACAAGCCACATATATCTCACCTCCATCTGGCCTATACTGCCTTTGTATATAACCTATATAAAAGAATGCACGCACATATAGGTGAGAGCATTGCATATAGGTCGTTTGGGGTCTTATATATCTTGTTCATAGGTCATAAATAGGTCGTCTATAGATCACATGTATGTGTTGTGTATGTCGATTATAGGTGAATTATAGGTCACTTATATAAGTTACATATAGATCGTTTATAGATCTTGTATATGTCGAATATGTCGTCCTTCTGTAAGGGCTGTGTTGTCGAGTTATTGTATGCACAGTATGTTCCATTAATGCCTTCACCTATCGATATATCGAAATGTATCGATCGCCCATAAGCGACAATGTAAAATCTGATATATATGGATATACCCAAAGTACAATATTGATAAATCGATAGGTGAAGGCATAAATGGAACATACTGTACATGTAGACGATGTCGAAAATTTCGCAAACGGCGATTCCGGGAGGTCGGTATAAGGGCGAGAGCGAGGGAGAATCGATGGTGCAAATACGCAGGAGGAGATAGAGGAGGAGGAGGAGGCAAGCAAGGTGGTTGGGTGAAAACGTGCGACTGGTTCAAGTTCAGCAGCAGCAGCGTCGCTCTGGGGCTCGAGCAGGAGCCCAAGGACGCCGGAGAAAGCCTTCCTCGTTCGTTGTCTCGGCCATCGTTCAGACTCCAGTTCAGTTGTCTGCTTGCTTGCTTGCTTGTGGCCTACAACATTCTCTGGGTCAGGGTGCCGAAAGCTTTTTTTCTTCCTTTTCTATCCTCCGATAAAATGGGGATACGGATCTTTTGCTCTTATTGCGCTCTTCTACGTTTCTTCTTCTTCTCTTCTTGTCCCCTTTTGTTGCGAAATTCGTTTTTACTCGAATTTGGCTGGTGGTTGAGGGACCTTTCGGCCCGATGTTTGTCCCTTTTCTTCGAGCGTTTTGGGGAATTTTCAAAGATTCAGCTCCAACAGTCTGATCTGAGTTGCCTTGAGATATTTTCTTTGACCATTAGTCCTCCTCTCCAGAAGTATTGGATCTACATAAGTTACTCTCATCGTCTTGAGTCACTTGCGAGGGGCGATTCACTCTCCGATGAATGGGAGTAGTCATGGGAATCGACTTCCACATGACTCCCAATTTGGGAGTCATGATTCTCAAGTTGGGAGTCATAATTCCCAGCGATATCAAACTTTAAACGTGTCGAAACTCAATTACCTGTAATCTTTGCAATTTTCAAAAACTTCAAAGTTCTTGGACATTTTTGAAAACTTCAAAATTTCAACATTTTAAAAACTTGTGATATTTCCGAAACTTCCAAAACTTCAGAACTCCATAGTTCTTCGAAAATTCAAAATCCCGAAGCTTTATAAGTTCAAAAACTTCACCATTTCGAAATTTCAAAGTTGTAAAGTTTCAAAAATTGCGAAATTTCAAGACTTTGAAACTTTAAAATACGTACAAAGTTCAAAAATTGTATAATTTCCCGACCTCATTTCAAAACCTTGAGTGTTGACTTTCAAAAATGCCAAAACTCAATAATTTCCCATTTTGAAAATTCTAAAACCTCTATTGTCCAATATTTGCAGGACTCTCAATATTTCCGAAACGTCAAAATTCCAATTTATTATTCATAACACCATTTAATTGAGGAACCCCAGCTAAAATCTTTGCCTCAGGCCCCGCAAAACCTAAGGACAGCCCTCCCCTTGACTCCCATTATGGGAGTCAATGGGAGTCACGGGAATCATAACTCCCAGTTTGATTCCCAAGTTGATTCCCAGAATGAATCGCTCTTCAGTCACTTGATTTGAATCAAACATTCATCCGAACAATTCTCAGATTATATTGGATAATCAAATTCTCATGACTCTAAACGGGAGCGGATCATAGTGAATGAGGTCAATGAAAAAAGTAACAGTGACGTTCATTTGCACGTTAGCATCCATCTCATACGTCGTAAGTGTTGTGCTTATGAACGAACCACGCACGATGATTGAGAGCGTTACTACTGCCGTTTTCTACAATAATCCCAACAACTCGTGTTGACAATCTGCAGGCAGACGACGACGATGACGAAACGCTCATTGTCCCTAACCTAACCTAATGAAAGCCGGCGTAGTCCCGCGTCAAGCAAGACCGGTTCGTATGACTCGAATTAGATCTAAACACGTACGGGGTCTGCTGCAACAATGCCGGCTTGTGAGATTTGATGCGTGAGAATGCCAAGTGGCCTAGCTGCAGCTTTACGTATACGTACTTTCGCTCTTTCCTCATAATTCATTTATCCTTCCCCTTCTCCAAGCCTGCTGCCATTAACAGCTATCACGGCAGGCTTCGGACTTTTTAAGCTTCAATATTTGAAATCAGAACTTTGAATTTGGCGCCTTTTCTGTGACGTTAGGTTAGATGTCGTCTGCACCTTTTCTCGTCTGGCGCGAGTAGAAGGAAGGTCACATTTTTTAGCTCTAATTGCGATCGTGTCATTTTTGATATTTATCGTTTAATTTCACATAAAGTTGGTATTTGGCGCATAGGAAAAGGTATGTGGAATATTTTGCGTGATATATTTTCGTATTTCGCGTGTATTTTGATTTTTTCGAGGTCATTTGATTTTTGGTTAATCATCCTATGAAACGAGGTATTTATGCGATTTGGATGTTCTCTGACGCTATCTGAATTTTTGTTTTGTCTCTTTTATACAGAATTTTCGTGGTATATATACTTGTGAACTTGTAATTTTGTATTTATCATTTTTTTGCTCTGATCGATAAATCGATATATCCATTTGACCCCTTCCTTCAGCAACCATCCCTAGAGAAAAAAGTGATGAAACATCTGAAGCATGCCCTGTGTATCGAATGGTAATCGATATTCTATCGAAATCGTGTAATACGCTCACTTCAATGCGATGGTTTTTACGGTTCGTAAGTTGTGCGCGAGTTTTGAATTCTTATCATTGACAATAATTGTTGAAATTATTGTTGTCGATGATAATTAATGTTAAAATAATTATTTTTGATTCCAGAATTAATTTTCATTAATGGAAATTGATAGAAGTTACTGGGAATGAACAGTAATTTGTTGGAATTCATGATAATTCATGGGAATCGATGGGAATACATGAGAATACATGGGAATTGATAGAAATTAATGGGAATGGATGGTTACATCGATAGTAGTTAATAGGAATTTCTGGGAATTGGTGGAAACCGATGGGAATCGATAGAAATCGACGAGAATAAACGGAAATCGATAGTGATTGATGGGAATTCATATGAATTCATAGGAAACGATGGAATTGGTAGAAATTAATGAGAAATAAGGGATAGATATTAATAGTGCATGGTTGATCAGAATTAATAGGAATTTTCGAAAATTGATGGGTATCGATTGGAATCCATTAAAATTAATGGGAATCGATGAAAGTTGATGGCAACTGATGGAAATTGATGGGAATAAATGAAAATGAATAATAATTGGTAGAAACCCATAGGAATCGAGAGTTAATAGTAGGTATTGATGGGAATAAATGGAAATCAATAGTACTCGATGGGTATTTATAGGGATATATGGGAATTAATAGGAATCGGTGGGAATTGATGAGAATTTATGAGAAACGATGGAAATTCATGGAAATAGATGGAAATTAATAGGAATTGTCAGAAATTCATGTATAAAGTATAAAATACCCATTGATATTTGTAATAGGATGTATAGGAATTATTCGAAGAAATTATAATCCTAAAATGCAGGCGCGCGTAGCGCGCACATCATGTCTAGTCCTCAAAATTTGAACATACGGCGGTAGAATTTGAATAAGTTCATTTTTCCTTTACAAGCTCGAAATTTTTCGTACGAAATTCGAGTGGATTTCGTAATCAAATGACGTGCGTTACTTTGAATTGTTGTAATACTGCTGGAGAATGAATTAATATGAATCGGGAATCTCGTTTCTGTGCAGGGATGCAATGGAAGTAAATAATATTATGTTATAGGGGGGGGCGGAGGGGCGGAGGGGGGCCAAGCCAAGTTTTAACTCGAGGAAGCCTAATATTAGAGCGTCTCTCTGGTCCCCCCGGCTGGGCCGCCACGATTAGGGTTGCAGTGCCCTTGACCTCCTCCGCTCGACGACCTACAACGCCCGCCCTTCCTAGACTAGACTACGACTAGTAGGCTATACATATTGTGCTGTACATATTGTACTTACGGGAGCTATTCAACGGCCTTCTTTATATTTCCTGCACAATGCCCCACCCCCCTTAACCCAACACTCATCCATTTCCGTACAATATAAATATAGTATTATACTAGCCCATTTTGCGGAACGCTTATTATGGAATCGCTGCTGCTGCTGCTGCTAATGCTTTGTTTCCCGACACCTAGGGCCTTTTTTGTTTCTATTTCCCCAGCGCTGCTTAATTCGATTCGTACCTTCATTTTTTTTTTGTCGTGGTTTCGCAGATTTCGGATGTTTTCGGTATAATTACACTCGATAATTCATTGAGATTCTACCTTACAATATCTTGAAAGACTGAAGGATTCATCATGTATCTTTCACTGTTTCCAAATATTACACGAATCAACGAAATTATCGACAGTTTCAGATAATTTCGAGGCGAATTACAAGTTATTGGACTTGATTTTTTAAGAGTTTTGGAGAATAATCTTCAAGTTTCGAAACTTTTCAAGTTTTTAGAATTCGTCAAGTTCCTGGAATTTTGTAGCCCTGAAGAATACCAAGTTTTCAAGCATGAAAGTTTCGAAATTTCATAAATTCTGAGATTTGCAAGTTTCGATTAATTTGTGGGAATTTTACAGTCTTTCGGCATTCTAAAGTTTTCACATTTCCTGCAAGTTTTCAGATTTCAAAACTTCGGTAACTCAACAAGTTGTCTAAAATTTGAAGATTTCATCAAGTTTTAAAACTTTAGAGTTTCAGAACTTTTTGAAGCTTTGGAAATTTTGCAAGTTATGCATGGGATTTCGAAGAATCATCGAGTTGTAAAGTTTCGAAAATGGAGAAAGTTGAGAAAGTTTCAGAATATTGAAATTGTAAGAATTTTCAAGGATTCCGACAGTTAAAGGAAATTTGATGTTTCAAAGTTGTTGAAAGTTTTTGGAATTATTATATTGAAAACGTTCATTTTTTTATCACTGGGATATTGATTTAAAGAAAAATCCATGTTTTTCGACGTTCCCAGTCAGTTTTTGTCATTAATTGGCATTTAAAATGTTTTTTGCGAGAAAAAAAATCCACCGAGCCGGGAATCGATCCCAGGGCCTCCCAGTTTCATGTCGGGTGCTCTAACTAACTGAGCTACTTCGGATTTATGATTCCCTCGCAGAAGACATTTCACTTTAAGTTTGAATTTACATGTGTCTAACAAAAGACTTACATTATCACGAATTTTACTATCTGTCTACACTTAACTCGGTCAGAAAGTCTGTACATTCCCGCTAGGTGTTCGAAGCACCCTGGTCGGTTGGTTAGAGCATCCGACATGAAATTGGGAGGTCCTGGGTTCGATTCCCGGCTCGGTGGATTTTCTTTTTTCTCGCAAAAAACATCAATAAAAAAAACTGACTGGGAACATCGAAAAACATAGATTTTTCTTTAAT